>JAIGNY010004555.1:127500-132500 GCA_020152595.1 Chiridota heheva | reverse complement strand
CTAATGACTTTATTTTGCAATGTGTGAGAGCTTTATGTCCAGGGATGCGAGAGTTTTTAAGTAAGATTAAAAATCAACAGAATTTAAGGTTTTCCTTGTGCAGCATAACACTATAAGTACCATGTATAGTTGCCATTTCAAATGTGGCCAATATGTTTATATCTTCCTTAGAATACATAATTGAAATTCTTTACAAACGTTTAATTTGAAATCTTGAAACACGAAAAGTCTGCTGAGTAAATGAATAATTGGAGAGGCTGATATCGTTCCATTGCAGGACTTTTGGTGAAAAGTTTAAGTTTCATGTCTCATTGTATTACCAAAATAAGATAAAGTTTCAAATTAATTTTAAAAAAAAAATTGAAGGAAAAAACAATCAATCGAATTTTAGTGCAGTGAATAAACATAAATAAAGAATAATACATACAAAAATAAATTCTGAATATTTCAAAAGTGTAGTGATCTGATAGAGATGTAGTTATGAAAACATGATTATTGGATGCATTTGCATCTGATATCTGACCTAACTTTACTATCTGATGCTCATCTATCAGAAACACCCTACATGCCTTACACAACTTATGTCATTATAAGCATAGGCGGAATTTGCCTACCAAAAGGGGGAAAAGGGTGGGGGAAACGGGGGGAAAAAGGAGGGGAAATCACGCTGGAATACAAAAATGACCATATATAAAAGATACAAGACACAAAATCTGAAAAAAGTGGAGGGCAAGTGCCCCCTTCCTCCCTCAAATCCCATTTACAATGCCACTTACGCAAAGGCCTGAACCATGTCTTCCAAACAGTTGCTCAAAGCCTCCCCAATCTCACAGTCTGACGGAGCTCTGTCAGGTCCCCACCAGTCATCATTTTTTGTTCTTACAAATTCAGGAAGATGATAGAATGACGCGATTATCCTCTCTGCCTCTTTCACCTTGTCCTGTATATACATAATGAGGAAAATCGCATTATAAGACTGTAAGAAGGTAGGACATTGACACACGTGTGTAGGAAGTTTTGGAAAAAATAGGGGACACTTTTATCATCTTTCACAAAAGTGGTTGGCACGTGCCCAACCAAATTTAAACTTAAATATCTCCTTAACGGAATAAGATTTTTGAATTCTTTCTGTACTATTTTTTTGTTTTGTTTTGAAGTCCTCTTTCATAGAAGATAAATATGCTTGACCACTGAACTAATCCTTTAAACTTTCACAAACCATATACTTCTTCATTACTGAATCTTAATTGCTGTATAAAAATAGCACTGTTGATCAATGTTAATATCTCTCAATTGAAGAACAAAAACTGGAATAAGTTACATTTGGATAATAGCCTACTTTGTTCTAAAAGAAGGAATTATGCTAAAGTAGTACAGGGCAGGCAAAATTCCCCTAAGAACGAAAATTTCGAACAAATAGAATAATACAAAAATAAAAACTATTGTGTAATAATTCGGAAAGTCGTAATAAAAGGATCATATTAGGTCGGGAAAAAATCCAATACACCATTAGGCTCGCGTTGCGTGCCGTGCCCCGTGCATTCTAACACCCAACTACATCATTAGGCTCGCGATGCGTGCCGTGCCCCGTGCATTCTAACACCCCACTACACCATTAGGCTCGCGATGCGTGCCGTGCCCGTGCATTCTAACAGCCCACTACACCATTAGGCTCGCGATGCGTGCCGTGCCCCGTGCATTCTAACACTCCACTACACCATTAGGCTCGCGATTCGTGCCGTGCCCCGGGCATTCTAACACCCCACTACACCATTAGGCTCGCGATGCGTGCCGTGCCCCGTGCATTCTAACTCACCTTCCATACAACACATCCTTTCTCCTCAAAAATATTCTCGGCAAGTTTGTAATAGTCCTTTCTTTTCTTCTTGATACACTCCTCGCAAATTTCAGCTATGATTGTACCATGCTTGCCCTTTCTGCAAGAGGGAGACAAATGCAAATTGCATTTTATCAATAGATCTATACCCATTATTTTACACACGTGAAAAACCTACAGTTCCAGAGGCATTAAAGTTGAATTTATTATGGCATCGATGATTAAGAGCCATCAAACACCGCCTACCGACCCCAGTCTCGAAAGTCAAAAAACTGTCCGTATCTTCTGCAGCATTTCTTCCCTATTAGTCAACAATCATTTAACAATTCCAAGTTCAACAATATTTGTACAAATGACGTTTTGTACAAATGACAAACATACAAGTACAATAATGATCTTCAATTATCCAATGTACAGAATGGAGACTAGTTTGTAAAACACCTTGATTTCTCCGGTGAATTTGCGAAGGAAATTTCACTGGACGACCGCAATCACTCCTAACTGCCTAAGGGCTAAGCGAAACTGATGCGAGGCGCGAAGGCACAATGTCAATATGAGCACCTTCAAAATCAAATGGAACATATTCAAACCAGGGCCGTATTTATGGGTGGGCAAACAGGCACTCTTCCAAGAGCGACCACAGGGCCTGCACAATGGTCCCCACGCAATTGATCATAACTAGATTTTTTTAAATATTTTTATGTAGAGAAACAGGATTCATACAAGGTATTGTAACAGCTTTAAATGTTCTATACATATATGTCTATGTGACATATTGATAAGGTGTCAAGAGTGGAAGTAATCTTGTTTGCTATACAAAAGAAGGCGAAAATCCTGGTCGCCCATGCAGCGCATCACCCATGCAGTGCATCAGAATTTTGTTTACTGGGTGATCAAAATTTCTCATTGGGCAACCAAATGGCCGCCCACTTACTATGTTGCAATCCCCAGATTGCAGATTACCGGACAATTGTAAATGCTGTGGAATATTAAATAAGCAGAATGTGCTTCGTGAACGTTTTTGTTTTTCAGACCCACATTTGAGGCTTCACGGTTACAATAGTAAAGAAGTCTCGACTTTACCGGGGGAGAATTCCCACTTCCCCAACTCCTTTGACCCCCGCTTTTCAATGTTGTTTAGAATAGAGAACAACTTACGTAGTCTTTGCCTGTTCTAAAGTGTGGTCGTCGACGGCACTGACAAGGTTTCCTAGCTCTTTGTCTGTTGAACTTGAATCCTCACGTATCTTCTTTACAAGCTCCTTTCCATAATTCGTAATGTCTGAGTTTTCAGCTTCAATTTTGGCAATGATTTCATCGAAATAACCCATAGTTTCTGGATTGTTTGAGATTTAAAGCGGCACGTGATACAGTTTTATAACGTGACCATCTCAACGCATCTGCTGAAACTGAAACGCCAAGAAAATTGTACTGTGAATGTGGAGTACTGATAAAGGAAACAGTTCCCGCATTTATCAGCTAATACTCATGTGTCTGCAATCTATTTTTTAAAGAAAACCAAACAAATCCTCTTTCACAGTCTTTATGGTGTCACGGTGATCATACATTATCATATCGGATTTCCTATAGTTTTCTTTTCATACTGCAGTCTAGCAATCTGGGGATAGCGTCCGTCGAGATATAAGATAATATGTACTGAACATTGCACTCACAAAATAGCCAATAAGATAAGATCAATTTATACCAGGACTGCCGTATATCATAGTACAGCTATAGCTCTCAGTTTATACTAACAGACCAAGTTAAATATTTGTGTTAAAATGTTAGTAGTGTGGGTCTAAGTAAACTGATTATTCGACAGTTTGAACAAAGTAAAGGCACCAAGAAAATCTTATATGTCTTGTTTTGAATTACGTAACTAGCAAATTGTGTAATAATGGGGATAATTGTGTTGATATTTAATGCATCTGACCGTGTCATGGAATTGTTCCTAATTGCAAAGGCCAGATCCCCTGACAACCCTATACATGCCCATGGGGTGAAATTAAGAGAACAGAAAACGAAACGGATTGCCTCCGTACCCCTGCATGATAATCAATGAGGTTTGCATCTTCATGCCTTCAATTTAGTGTCGATGTTGTGTTCATCAATTTAGACCGAAACAGAGCCGTAATTCCAGGGGACAGGGGACATGTATAATATCCGTATGATTTTTAAAAAAAGTCAGTACATTCTGGAGGAAATTTGCCTTCCCCCCCCTCTCTCCCACCACACACACACACACACTTTTGATAAGAGGCCATTCCCCCCACTTTCGAGATGAGAATTACGGCCTGGACCAAATTAAGTTCTTCGAAAATGATAACACCAGCTAAACTGATTTTCGTAACTTTGATGTGCCACCTATCCAACTTAATAACAAGTACTTTGACTGAATGCTTCGTGCGTCGTGAATACCTCCTCGAAACCTTAACGATTTTCAAGTCTTAACTAAAGCCTTTGTTATTGATAGCGTCATCCGCATTCTAACAACAAAAACAAATATTAAGTGCTGATATTCTTCGTATATTTTGATGATGTCTTCAACGAATTTATAAAATTAACTTCAGTGATAGCTTAATAAAATTATCAGGAATATCATAATACATAAGTATTTCAAAAGAAGTACTTAAAAATTCGTCACTCAATGATAGATAACATTTTCAGATTATAAGGAACCGTCTAATATGAAAATAGTTTTTAACACATTTCTAGGTAATGTGTAAACATTACAACAACCGATTCAGGCTCACTGAATATATATTAATTGTTATTTATTTGAGAAATTCAAATAATCAGGATTATTAATGAACAAAACGGACATGAACATAATAACTCGCAGTAACTTTCCTAAGTTGATTTTAAGTCAAAAACGATTCCCCGCGTTTTAAATAAAACATCCCAAATTTGCTTGTACGGCAAATAATCACTTTTTGATATGGTGGTGGTGGTTGTGGTGGTGGTGGGGGTTATGTGGAAATGCACAGGCCTATAATCCTACCAACAGGTGAAAACTAACACTTTTAACTTTTACGACGATATAAAGCAGTAAAGTGTTATAATACGCGAAATGGCAATGCAAATTTGAAAATAGCAATGGTGCACTGGGACAATTGTTTCTCTAGTGTGGAAGTTGAAGGTTATAAGTGTATGATTGGGAAAC
>JAIGNY010004555.1:120000-122500 GCA_020152595.1 Chiridota heheva | reverse complement strand
GCGTTCAAAATATGGGGAGGGAATGGGTGCAGGGTATGGGGTAGGGAGCCGTGGATGTGGTTGTGGGTCGAAGGGAAAACCATAGTGGGGGCCAGGGGAAAATCCCCCTATAAGCTCTGCGATTTTGGCATTCCTCAGGGTAATAATCATGTCGGAAAACGCAGTCAACTTGCTTCAACCAGCAAATTTGTTTTGATGTGGTGATACCCCAAAACATATCAAATTGTATACATTTCAGAACACACTTTTAGAAGCTAAGCTTACCCCCCCCCTCCTTCCCCTACCTACTGCTCACACACTTTCCTTGAGGGGCCGAGCCCCAAAGCCCCCGGTTCCTGCCGCCCCTGATTGGTGTAACACCCCTCCCTGAAAACACGTATGCTGTGTTGCGGTTCTAATGAAGTGGCGTAACAAAAGGAGTTGAAGGGGAATTCTACCCCCACCCCCAACCCCTTCTTCTCACCAAGCCTCAGTCAAAGTTTATTGGAAAATATGAACAATTTTGGGCAATTTTGTAGGAATTTCGGCTAAAAGGTTTTTCTTTTCCAAATGGGATATGTATTAATTTGAGTTCGTCGGTTTATCATACATCCCCCTCCTCACAGTCTACGAACGCACCTGGAGGAGTCGGAGGCTGAAACCAAGTAAAGACCCCATTTGAATGGCTGCTCCGGACCAAGATGCACCATGCTCTGCCACAGGACAAGAGGCTTAAAGTGAGTGGGAGAGTAAGGGAGGGGGGGTCATCAGTCAACGTTCGAACAATTTTCCTTGATTTTCTTGTTGGGGTGCCTAAATACTGATCCCTGTAGCCAGGGCGTAGCTAGACTGCAAGCGCGAGGGGAGGGGTGGGGTGCTGGTGTATCACAAACTTGCCCGAAGAAAATTTGCACTTGCCTGACTTATCTATAAACGGTATGTTTCTACAATCACATAATATAGAACATACTCCCACCCTACCCCATAACCAGTGACATCGCCAGACATTTTTGCTTAGGGAAGAGTACTCAAGTACCAAACGCGGCAATGCAAAAACAGAATGTACCCGCTTCCTGCAGGCCTTGGAAGTTCTTGAAAGCTCTGAAGATTGCTAGTTTTTGAAGCTTTAAAATGGCACAAGATCATCGGGCTCATGATTTTACTAGTACAGCCATGAAGATAACAACATAACTATGGTTTTTTTCAAAATTATTTTGTTTTGACAATTTTTCCTCAGAATTGGGCCATGTTTTCGCCCGACGAAATAGTCAAAATTGGAATTGCTCTACAAACAAGTTTTCTATGGAGTGTAACACACCCCTCCCCCGTAAATTATGCCCCTGCCTCTTGTCTATATACATAGTTGATGATACTAACCTGTCGTCCTCGCCCCACCAAAATATTCTAGTTTTACGTCATTGTTTGGGGAACTTTCGTAGCACAATTTGGTCAGGCCCTAAAAATACATGTATATGACAGCTTTGGACTGGTTATTGCTTCGAGGGCCTCTCCCCTCCCTCTACAATAGCAGTGGCGGATCTAGGATTTGTAAAAGGGGGTGGCTAGGAAGATTATGAAGGGGTGATTTGAAGTTGTGGGGTGATATTGCCGCCTTCGCTGGAATCCGATAACGAAACGCGAGACGTTGGGTGTGGGGTTTAGGGGCCGGGTAAAGGGCCCCTGGTGGGGTCCAGGGAAAAGCTTCGGTGGAGACCAGGGGGCGAAGTTCCGGAAACTCCTGGAATATTGAGTATTTCAGGGTTTAAATTGGCCGTAAAATGACTCAAAACATGCTTAATGTTCAAATACATTTTACTCTTAATTTGTCAAAAAGTGTGGGATGTATACCCCCCCCCCTCTGCCCCCCTGATCTACGCTTATGGTGGGCGAGGTGTGGGGGTTTTAAAATTTATCAAAAGACTAAGCTTCTATCTATAATCGTGGATGTAAGTCTCTGCGTAAAAGGTGAGGACGTCCTACATCCTTCTGATTCCCCCAAAACCTATCCTCTTTTTGATGGGAGGATCGTCCATGATTTAATATAAAATCAAGTTCGGTCTATACTTAGCTTATGTTTATGTTTAGCTAGCTCTGCGATCTGCCGTAATTAACAAGCCGTGTGTACGTACTTAATGACACGCGCTCATTCTTGCAACTGGGTGAAGCATTAAGTAATAGCACATCTGTTCTAAGTCTATGTGTATAAACGTAATTTTGACCATTGGTGTTTACTTTACCAGTTCGCCTAACATGATTTTGATCAATTCACACTAAGAGATATAATTACAAAATTCTTAGGAAATATTATATGAAAGGAAGCGTACAAAACTATTGCCTAAGTTTTGTTTTGTTTTTTGCCTGGAAAATGGGGGTGGCTAGCCACCCTAGTCACCCCCCTGGATCCGCCCTTGAATAAGCTCCCTGGGCCATCTCCAGCTATTTAATGGCACCAAAAATCAGGCCTTCTAAAGCATCCCAGATTGACCCTGCTATACATTAGGAGGCCTCAATTATACACCGC
>JAIGNY010004555.1:82500-110000 GCA_020152595.1 Chiridota heheva | reverse complement strand
GAATAATAAAGAGCATCTTTCCAGGTGTATGTTCAGCACAATTTCTTCAATTGTTGTTATTCTGCAATACTGCAATTGTTTGTTAAATTTTGACAGTTGCTATCTGTATCATACAGTACTGTACATCTAAAAGTTGTCGTAGTTATCTTTTGTTATTTTTCAGAACTAGAACCTCAAAAGATGCAATAATTAAACATGCATAGAACAAAACTAACAAGTGCAAAGACTTTTACTCAACAGGGTAGATCTACTGTATAGCTGCATCTAACAATAGAACATATCTACACACAAAAGCATTATGTGTCATGCACTGTACACTATATGTCTGAATACCAGTGAGCATCAGCATGGTATTCCTAAGTGAGACATAGAATTAACTTCTTGGACATGCCATCAATGAACTATGACATGAATTTTGCAATAAAAAACACTTTTGTAACTTTGATCTGCTATTAATAAAATAACCAATTTTTGTTTTTAAACAGTTCTTATCAGACTTTTGATGGTCTTTCACAGAATCATACATTTGCTGTATCAGTCGTACTGTAATTGTGCTTGTGCACTATGCATCACTTGTGGTATGCCAGCATTTCCAAGGAGTAAGAGCAGTGATACTTATTTGTATTGATTTCAGTATAGGTACTCTTAATCCTACATAACTTTTGATGGCAGTGTCTGAATGCTGCTCAAACTTAGTGTGGAATAGAAGTCTTAATATTTTAAATATCTGAATAGATCCCAATCTTTTATTCATAGGATGTGGAACCTTTCAAATATTTTACTTCCACCCAGTTGTTGCAATTGACTCATGTCCACATGAAAATAAATCCATAAACATTTTCTGATATTTAGTGTGTATTTTATTTGAGACAAAAGAGTTGTGATTTCAGGACCTATAGACAGGTAGAATATAGCTTAAGGTTCATCAAAATTGGTTGAAAATTTATCATTTTACATCATTTTGAATTTTAATGCCTTATCATAATATTTAGTGCAAATTTTATACAAATTTTGTGATATCACAGAGAAAAAAAAAAAAAAAAACCTTCCAATTTTCTTATTTTAACTTACTGCTTTTCATGGCCAAGAGATTTTGAATCAACTCAATCAAAGCTTAGTGGGAGAAAACCATAGTGATTATTATTGGATGAAACTTAGGACGAAATTACATCACAACTTGTGCATGCTAATAAAGACTCTTCATATGATATAATTCCATTCAAATTATTGATGGAATTTATCTATAGGTAGTTGCAATCATTCAAACCTTCACAACCTTCAGAAAATTTTAATTTTGTTTCTTCTGCTTTGGTCTTTTTTTTTTATTATTATGGAAACATCCAAAACAAACCCTTTAATAAAATCTTTTTCCTACTCAGCATCAGCCTAACATAGTAAATTCTAATGCGAAACCTAATGTTAAAATTACCCATTGACTTGGTACATTGATTTGTTACAAAATGAAATTTTTGAATCGCGAATTTTAACGGGATTTCAAAGTTTTGTCTCAACTTTTGATTATTGCGAACAGTGATATCTATACCAAAAACATTTTCTTACATTAGAAACGGCCTGATATATCAATATCAATGTCTTCTGAAGAACAGGAATTGCGACGCAAACGAGAAACTTTGCTTGTGGAATTAACACTGTATTTGTATGTATATTCAAATTCGCAATTTTTTCCAAGCCAGTTATTTTACCTATAATCACCATTAAAAGATTTATTGCTTTCTTTTGATATCTTAAATCACATACTAAAATGGAAATGATAATATATTATATGGACTTATAGAGGGTAACATTAATTAGCTAAATTGCTTTAAAATCTATCAAAAACAATTTAGAGAAGAGAAATATTAATCAATTTCGGTTCAACACTGACCATTTTATAGCACTTTTAAATCTCAGGTATGAATTTACATATTCTATGCAAATTTTTGTGATATGTTACATGGTGTGACTTTGGTATTTTCTTTTGTAAATCCCTTGTGTTTTAAATGTCTATCATAATTCTTTGAAGTGTATGGTGCAACAAATTCGATTTAGTCGAGAAATCATGGCATTATTTTATTTGGAAGATTAAGTGTCAAACTGAATAAACTTATGAAATACCTTCATTACCCCCATTACATATAAAACATGCCAAGTGCTCTATTCCAGTTCTTCTTTAAAAACAAATTCACTTGCTAGTACTTGGTTGTGACTTAATTTATCTTTTCCATTTCACTAAAGTACTGTAAGCTTGTTCTGACAGCTTCAAAATCAACAGCAAAAAATAATGGTTATTATTAAAGTGACACACAACCCTACCAAATTCCTTGTGACATCAGAATATGACTGAAAGCTGTCAACAACTTTCCCTAAGAATGAATACAAGATTTAGTGAATACTTTAGAAGTAGTAATAAAACATAAAGAATACCTGTAATATCTCAATTTATATTTTGCTTCTTAACATTTTCCATTCATAGCGTTGAAAGATTTTTGCCTATTTAACATGTTGAAGTAAACAATATAGGAGAATATATAAGAATATAGGAAATATGGCCCAAATTCATGAAAATATAGGAGGCAATATTTTTATAGGAAAATATAGGAAATATAGGAGTCGGTGGGAGGCCTGTGACTTCTATTCCGGTGGATGACGACCAATTTAAAATTCCTAGAGCCCCCTTTCACTTGTCGTTCGTGGCACCTACGTGTTAGTAATACACCTACATGTGAGTAATTAAGCAAACATGTATAATGTGCTTTTGTATCTAAAAAGGAAAAAAAAAACTTGTTCCTTTTTCAACAGACAAAATGGAAAAGCTATAGTTCCAATAAAGTGTTTTTCCAAGTTAATCAATGTCAAAATGTTGTAACGCACAACAATGACTTGATTAATTATCATACAAGGATCATGATTTAGAGTGATTTAGAGTCACTAGATGGGAAATTTTATCAATTTCACAATGAGTTTACATCAATACTTGACAATATATATATATGTATATATATATATATATATATATATATATATATATATATATATATATATATATATATATATATATATATATATATATATATATATATATATATATATATATATATATATATATATATGTATATATATATATATATATATATATATATATATATATATATATATATATATATATATATATATATATATATATATATATATATATATATATATATATATATATATATATATGTATATGTATATATATATATATATATATATATATATATATATATATTTATATATATATATATATATATACATATATATATATATATATATATATATATATATATATATATATATATATATATATATATATATAAATATATATATATATATATATATAAATATATATATATATATATATATATATATATATATATATATATATATATATATGTATATATATATATATATATATATATATATATATATATATATATATATATATATATATATATATATATATATATATGTATATATATATATATATATATATATATATATATATATATATATATATATATATATATATATATATATATATATATATATATATATATATATATGTATATGTATATATATATATATATATATATATATATATATTTATATATATATATATATATATACATATATATATATATATATATATATATATATATATATATATATATATATATATATATATATATATATATATATATATATATATAAATATATATATATATATATATATATAAATATATATATATATATATATATATATATATATATATATATATATAAATATATATATATATATATATATATATATATATAATTGTGAGCTTATGTCTGCTCACGAAGTTTCAAACTGCCGTGCTCAATTGCAGTAGCGTAGTCTGATATGTGAATTCATGCTTTAGGGGACTGATTTGCATATTACACCCACCACGGACTATGTCATTGTCAATGATAACACTATAACCACCATTCATTTAGATATGCTCGAAAGAAAAAGTGCAGTGGCGTAAAGCCAACGTCAATAAATTTACTTTTGATGTCAAGGTTTAACAGTCCAACAGTGTCCAAAAACAGAAGGGGTCGATTTGGGGGTAGGTATGGAATCCGAATTACCTCTCCCCTCACCTTGGCGACGCTATTGCCTACATGAGATAGAATGAGCAACGGTGGAGAGGTCTAAACAGTTGGAATTTTAAATCATGCCAGATGTCCCGAAACGATTGTGTTAACAAATTGATACCATTTTACAATTTTGATTGCTCCACTTCGGGCAAAACCAAATTACTCAAACATTTCTACAATGCCCTGAAAGAGACCATTAAAGAATTTAACTTCACAAACGTGTCTCTCTTGTTAGTAACAAATCGAAATGTAGATCTTATTTTTGCAATGATATTTCAAAACCTTGTAAAGAGCGAATTTATGACGTCAACTAATGATGATGAGATTTTAACGATGAGGATTTAATTCACCCCATGTATCATGGATATAATGTCAAAAAAACATTAATAAAATAAAAAAGTAAATAGATTAGGAAATTAACACACTTTGACGTAGGTACGGTGTGCCGTGCATGCCGGGGAAAAAAAACATGATCTTTGTATGATAATATACAAAAAAAAGATAGAAGTGGCGCAAGAGGGGACTTGGATTCTGTGTCAATCGATTGGCAGATTGGTCAATAAATTGGCAGATTGGTCACTCTATTTGCAGATTGGTAAATATTTTGGCAGATTGGTCAATCAATTGGCAGATTGGTCAATCTATTTACAGATTGGTGAATTTATTTGCAGATTGGTCAATCTATTGGCAGATTAGTGAGTAAGACGAACGTTTTGTAAGTAGCATATTTTTTGACATTTAGCCCCATCAAAATAGAGCGGGTCTGCAAGGCTGGCGATACACAAAAATAAATATGTCAGAAAATTGTCCAACTTAGGATTGTTAATTTTTTAGACGTATTATTCTAAATTGTCCGACTTTTGTGAATCATTTACCTAAATTTTTTCGAGTCTTCTCAATGATGATCCTAAATTTTTCAAATAGTGATTGATCCTTCGTTGATTTTTACAAAGATTCTGGATCAATGTTTCAAGAACTTAAAAAAACAGGATGGAGAAGGTAATCATAAATTATACGCAGATTGGCACTTAGAAATACTACTCTGTCGGAACATGTAGATCCTTAACGCCCCATCCCCACAACCACCTCCACGTGACCAAAAATTACAACTCAAGACATTGACGACCAGCAGGCTCACATAAATATCTGGCTATAGGTCTAGTTATATATAACATTATGCAAGATATTACATGCGAAGAGACATAAATCACTTTATACGATTATTTTTAGGTCCATTTGATCATTTTTTAAATATTCTTAATTCAAAACATCCAAGTGTATAAATCACGTGAACAAGTCACAGGAGTGACAAACATTCATCGTACTATCGTACCTACCTGAAATTGAAGAAGTAGGATCCTGCTTTTGGACAAACAAACTCACTGGACTTTTCTTTCATGACGAAAACATCTTCTGGCTCCTGTGAAAATATCTTGTCGAACAGTATTGGTTGAGCTGTTTCACGACCTTCGACCTTCCCAGTAAGTGCTGCCGAAAAGTGCACTGAAACAGAGAAAGAGGAAATGAAATAAATGATAATTATTCGTGGCTTAATAATTCACTTTTACTAATTGTGATTTAACCCTTAAATGTATGGACAGATACTAACAACATGAGCTTATTAAATGGTTCAATATATACTAAAATCCATCCAAACCAGCAAACAGCAACATGCCATCAAAATTGATGAAACATTGACCATCAGCATTTTAAAACGTAGACATATAAAGAGTTAACATTAATGTACAAAAGTACTTGAACAAACAAAATGCAGAGGAGATCAACATTGATGATCATGACTTTGAGTATCTTTTTATGATTTAAAATATCAGAAAGCATTCAAAATTCTTATTCCGTTTACTGGTTAAGAAGATATTTAATTTTAAATTTTGATATTATTTGTGTATATAGAACTGAAATCAGACTAGCTATGACGTCACAGTCTCAGATTTTCAGATTCCTCAAAGTATGTGTAATTCTCTATCATATTTTGTCTTCGATTTTGTGGCTTATACAGTTATAAACCATTGGATATGTCAGGAAAGTAGTAAAACCTAATTAAGTATGGTAATTATACTCTATCCGGCTGAAGAAAGTTGGAGAAAAAATATTACAAACAGTGAAAAAGTTGAAAAGATTTTCTTCAAAATACATTAACATTGTTAAGAATGTGAGGATTAGGACGCCAACCTTTCAAAGTAGACTTACCAGCTTATTATACCAACCATTTCTACACAGATAAGACAGAGCTTTAAAACTGAATAAGATTCTTGAATGCTTTCTTCACAATTTCTTTTAAAGTCTTCTGTCATGTATATAGGATAAACTTGCGTGACCACTGAGCTAATCTTTTTAGGATAAGTTTATAGAGTTCAAAGATGTCGTACTAAAAGAGGCAAAATTGTACAGAAAGTATTCAAAATCTTGTTCGCCATTCAGCCAAAATGCTATTTCAAACTTCAAAATCTTACTGCCTGATTTGCTCATATTTTTCAAATTAAGACCTGATAATGTTCTCTTAATTTTACATTTTAAAGGAAATTTGTGATACTGATATGAGCCCACTTCAAAATTAATTTCATTTTCTTATTCATTCATATGAAAATGAATAATGCATTTATATCACTTGATGTATTTGAATGCTTTGCTCTTCAGGCAGTCAGGGCATGATGCGTAAAGCTTTCATCTTGACTGCTTCATTCTTGTCTATCGGGCTGTCACATGAATAATATATATATATATATATATATATATATATATATATATATATATATATATATATATATATATATATATATATATATATATATATATATATATATATATATATATATATATATATATATATATATATATATATATATATATATATATATCAACACAAAATCTTTCCCTTTTTTGTTCCATGTGGCCTTCAGAGAGTTCAATCAAGTAGGCTGTAAAGCGTCTGAAATACACAATTAGGTTGTGAGTGCGACCACTGAAATGTTCGTTTTATGACATCGTGACAAGGAATTCTTAGCCAAATATGTGGAGTGTATATACTTGTCATGTTGCGAAAAGCTTAGATATCAATCAGTTACATATTAAATCAGCATTGTTATGCTGTTTACACGCATTACACGCACGTGTTATTAATATTCAGCAATATTTCAACAAGACTCAAAGTTGTTTTCTTTTATAAGACCAGATAATGTTTACTTTTTTTCAAATTTGAATGATATTTTACATATACTGATATAAGCCCACTTTAAGAATTATGAAAATGTTCTGATTTATTGATCAGGTTGATATGAAAATATATGAATTAATATCAATTAATGTATTTGAATGTTTTGCTCTTCAGGGCATGATGCGTAAAGCTTTCGTCTTGACTGCTTCATTCGTGTCTATCGGGCTGTTACATGAATAAATATAAATACAAAATCTTTTTTTTCTTTGTACTTGTCTTTAAAGGGGTTCACCACTTAGGTTGTAAAGCGTCCTTACTACGCATGTAGGTTGTGAGTGCGACACTGAAACGTTCGTTTTGTGAAATCGTGACAAGTAATTCAGATCCAAAGATGTGAAGTGTTACATACTTTTCATTCACAGTGAGTGGTTATTACCATCTAAATATTGTATCCAATGTATTCTGAAGAGCTTCTTTAATTTGTAAATCAAATAAATCTGATTTGTTTCGTAAATTCCCGTATGAATTCAGAGCGCGTAGTTGATAGTAAACAAACATAAAAGTTGCATGAAAACAAGATAGTCACTATGGAAACGTATTTTACTTGATGAACATGCTAAACATAAAAATAAAAATAAACATTTTTAGGCAAAAAATTCGTTGGCACTTGACATTGATTATTTTCATCGTAAATGAGTAAAATGAAAGGATGGGTACATCCGAGACATGGAATTATTTTGAGCCAATTTTACTGTTTAAATCAATGAGTGGGGCCTATATCTTTTATTTTACTTGTGTAGGCATAAATATTGTAATCCTTGTATTGTTGTTTCTTTTTGTTTTCCTGTTCAGCGAATTGAGATGCTTTGACATATTTATGCACTAGAATAATTATCATTGTTGTATTGATTATGTTCATAACAGAATGTAATTGTTTGAAGAAACACAGAATGTTTTATGCTCATCTCAACATTATTTTTGACGGACATTTTGACAGAAATGTCACGTGCCAATGGATGTTGAAGACCTCTGGCGCATTCTCTTGGCAATATCAGGAAATAGAACTTTGTTTACGAGTCAAAATGTCAATTCTAAAGTTATAAACACCGTCAATCGAAATGAATTAGAGCTCTGACCATCAAACCATGTTTAACATAATGGACAAATGATGCATTTTATACCAATGATATTGGATTCTAGCTTGGGGTGGTTTTCCGATCAATTTCTATAAGAGAATTGGTTCAACGTGATCAATAATTGCCCCAAGTAATGTGGGCACTTTTTTACTGTATCTGTTTCCTTGGAGGCCATCTAGGAGAATGGCAAAGCAACAAACCGTATTTTGAATTGCAAAATGTGTTACAATGGTAGATTCTAGTAAATATCAAACTTAAACAAAATCCGATGGCTTCGTCTGTCTGTGCGCTGTATCATACTGAATTTTTGTCAAGAACCTCCTTGTTTTGGATCAAAATTGTACTATTTTGGACCCCAAATCTAACATCTTCTGATTTAAATATCTTCGGACCTATTTAAATCATTGAAAAAATTACAACCTTTATCTGCTTTACACCCTTTTAATTAACATTTTTAATCTTTTAGGGGTCACATCCACACCACTAAGGAGTCACACGCTGACCTACACATCCTATTTGTGTCTCAGTCCATATATTAAACCCATTAACGTACATTCAGTTTTCTGCGCTATTTTCCCTGACTGATTTTGTATTATAAGCGGATATCAATTCTTAATCTCATTCTGCTATTGAAAATCACGTAAACATAGCATAAGTGCAATGTTATTGCATAATCACAAAATATATTAACGACTGAAACAAAATCACAAAATGATGTTGTGATTTCAATTTCATTCCTTTTAATAACAATTTCATTTATATATGTAACTTGATTCATTTCGTTGTTCAGTTGTTGGTCATTATGCTTTCATTTTAATAAATTGAACAAGCCATTATGGACAATAATCAAATGTGTGCGTTTTCATATCAATCCGGGAGTTCTCTTTGCCCCGCCATGTAGGCTACTCTATTAAAGGAGGGCTAGACTGAAAAGTGAGGGTGCTCCTTTTTTCAGAGATATTTTATCAACAACAGATCGATTAACTTTACGCCTCCATAGTCCACAGACGACATGTGGCAAAGATTACTTGAATATTCATATTAACCAGGAAATTGCTATACCGTTGCCGTGCTAGATAAGCATTCGATTTTGGGGGACTCTTAAAAATACTCTTACTTTTCGGTCTAGTGCTCCTTTAAAGCAGGTATAGGAAATGCATTTTTCATTCGTTCAATCCAGGAATTGTAATAACAAATCCCTGTTTAAACATTACTACATATTTACCATAAAATGAGTACGTGTCATAGCAAAACTTAGTTAGGTGTGATAGATCTATTCAGCCTTGAAAAAGTGTCATTGTAGCGTACCGCATTTATCATATCGATGCTGTAATTAAGACTAAATACATGCAGAGCAAGGCTATAAATTAACTTTTTGAAGGTTATCATGGTGGAATATTCTTCACACAAATTTATACATGAAAAATTTATCCAATGTACATCATCCATAGAAATTCAAAACAAATGATTTCAATAAAGAATGGTATGGTTGCAGGTGGGTTTGAAATGCATAGTGCTCTGTATGGAAGTCGGACTGGGATGCATTAGAGGGCCCTGATCTTTGGTGCCATCACCGAGCTGGAGGATGCAATATTTCTTCAATAGTGTACACACTGTGTCGCACTTAAATCATCCCCGAAATAACTCCGTATGTACGTACATTGTGTAAAATTGTACACTGTATGTATGGAGTGTGGGGGCAGTGATACTTGAATTTTCGGTGGCCCTGAGATTTTCGATTTTCCACATGCCAGAATATCGCCAATATAAGGACGTGAGTTTTTCATGCCTCAGAGCCATTGCCACAATGGCTAGTTCAACGGTGATTAGAGGTGGGTCACGACTTACATTTCTTATCCGGCATAAATGGTTATCATAGACGCATCAAACGTAAATTATATACTTCCAAAACAATCAATTGAACAAAATTAATGAACAAAAAACGATATATTGTCGAAATTTCCACTGAAGAAAAATTTGTGGAAATAATCAATCTTGATCGATTTTTTTCGTCCTTAAAATTGAAGATATAATAGAGGTAGTAAGGTATGGTTTGTTTCAGATAAATGTGCCACATATTACATGTATTATGAGAAAGCGAAACTGATTGTTCCTTTGTGAATGAATGATATACTAATAAAACTTACTGGTAGAAGGATACGCCTATTATCAAAATTTGTTTTCAAAGGTGAAATCTGTGCAACCTTGTGATACAAATGTATGGCACTTTTTGACCAGATTGTGAAGCAAAATCTAATTACTAGTTATTCCTGATACGAAACCGCAGGATATATGAAATCATCCAAACGTTTTCAAGTATGGATGTGTGATTTAAGCGATTTGGTTTGAAACATTTTGCTTCAAAAGCTAATCAATTTTCAATTGACTGTGGCATTCATGTTGTAAATCTCCAGATAACATATCTTTTCAATGTAAACATCACCACTTTTCATCCAAACAAGTTTTGACTGATATATAACGGAAAAGCGTAGACCACCTTGACTAACTGATATTGAAAATGGAATGCAACAGGTGTGGATGCGGATATTTACGAGACAACATATAGCTTTTAATAATTATATAGTTCATTTCTTAATCGAAAAATTTAGCTTTTTACCTTCCAGAAAGATAGACAAGGGCATTTCAATCAAATGGGCATGAACTTAGTATATTGTTATCTGTTTTCAGTGTGCATGCAGTAGAATGCTAATAATGCATTCTTCACATCTGAAACTCATATGACCTATCCTGTGTAGGATGCGGAGAGGGGGGAGGGAGGGGGGGGGAATTTAGCATATTGAAGTCCTCACATTATCATATCCCACTTTTTCATATCATCCAAATTAATGTATTACTATTCATTGAATTTTGTTTACAGTTAGCTACAAAGCACTGTCTTTATTTCCTCCGAAGCAGATAATCCCCATATGTGGGCTTCGAGAGAAGTCTCCTCCTGGACCCTAAGAAATATAGCTCAGCCCCTCACTTTTCAGAAAAGCTTTGTTCTTTACTTTCAATAAACTTGACAGCTAGTAAGTTAGCAGAAATGTTTTAGTTTGTGCGTATTTGAGAAGTATTTGTCAACCAAAACTGAATGTATTCTTAGTATAAGACTATAGATTACATGTGCTTATATGAATACACCAAAATGAAACGAAAAATAAAATACTTCAAATCTGCGTAATGTTATTCTTACTATATGCCACATAATTTTCCAGAATATAAGTAGATACGGGTGGATATAGTCGCTAGATCTTGAACAATACTGAGGAATTCTGGGTTATAATTAGACAGTTAGATATGAGGGCTTGCTTATGCAATCCTAATGGTGAAAGTCTGGATTATATATGACGGGGTTGCTTATGCAATACTAGGGGAATCTCAGGTTATATTTAGATGTGACCCTAACATATTTCGATCAATAATTATGACCATGGATAAACCACCGTGGTATGTCTCAACAAAGAGCTTCCACACATGGAGAGTGGACGATCGTAAAACGTTTATATCGATGAGTATAGCCGCCGTCGTAAAACTCCCTAAATCACTTATCGGAAGTCGTAAAAAATCTCGGAAAACCCTCATTACATTACTTCACAACATGCGCTTTGACACCGCTCTCGTGGAGATGGTCCGGTTACGTAATAGGTGTACCAACTTGTGTGTAACGCATCGTATATACACAGTACACATATATTGAGTTTTTCCAGCTGTTGTAAACTCTGTACTGTTAGATAGGTCTACATTTCTTGGCAGTTTTAGTTACTAAAGTGAACAATATTCAGGCTTAAGAAAATGGCGTACGGAAAAGAAAAAAAGCTTTTGTCTTCTGACTTGCCATATCACATGTACCCAGGCAAATGTCTTCTACCACTATTCAACAGAATTTAAAAAAAATCAGTACATTTTGGGGAAAATTTTCCTTCTGTCTCCACACTTTTAATTATTATTATAAGAGGCAATACCCCCCCGCCCCCCGCCCCCCTTCACACACACACACACACACCTTCCAAATGAGAATTACGACCCTAGCTGGGTACTTGCCAAACAGTATGTAGGCCTAACATTACTCGCTGTGAGTACTCACTCTGACATTGACAAATTCCAGAGCCACTTATTCACGGGGGTGGTGGGAATGAAGCTAGTCCAAAGGGCTTTTGTTAAATACAAGTGAGGACCAGGCACTCACCCTGTGTGACATTTACCTACTACAATGAGTCACCCTATGTGACATTTACCCACTACAATGAGTACTCAACCTATGTAACATTTACCCACTACGAGGAGTACCCACTCTGATATTGATCAATTCTGAATCAGACTTCTTCACGGGGGTGGGGAATTAAGTGCAAAGGGCTTTTGTCAAACACAAGAGGCCAGGTACCCACTCTGTGTGACATTTACCCACTACAAGGAGTACCCACCCTATGTGATATTTGCCGACTACAATGAGTACTCGCCATACTGTATGTGATATTTACCCACTGCGAGGAGTACCCACTCTGACATTGACCGATTCTGACTTTTTCATTAAGGTGAGGATTGAAGCATTTGATGAACTCTAGAGAAGACCAGGCCAATGGGCGGGATACCTTTCGCTTTGTTCCCCTCCAATTCAGTCTATAGGGGTCCCAGGCCCCTGAAACCTCTATTTGTTTGGTGGTTTTGGGAAAGTGACTGTATGGAATTCTGGATTCTGTGAAAAGTTTGCCTTAAAGGCCTTACCTCATAGCCTTAAAGGACAACAGTATATACCAGCTAGGTATAAATTTACAAGTCATCATCAATCCCCAACCCCTACCAACACCAAAAAGGACAATAGAAAGCAAATCCAGTAGTGAAAACAAGATTTATTGAAATATGATCAACTTCTGCAAACAAATGTAAAGAATACTTAAGTATCAAGATTGATCTCCATAAATGCAAAATAAACGATTATGAATTTTGCAGCATTTCTTACCAGGAAAAATAGAAACTAATCATTCCAAAGGTATCCAATTATGATACGCATTTCACCCACAAACCAATCATGTTAAGTGTTACAAAGAAAGACTAAACATAAGCAGAGTAAAATGTGTTAATACATTTTCAAATACATTTTCAAATACATCATATAATTGACATACAACTAAATTCTCTAATAAATGAAACCGACATTTTCTCATAATTAATATCTTTCCAATTCTGTACAGTTAACAGAAGAAAATAGGTTAAAGAAAAATTACTGTTGAACCTGTTAGCTGAATTCTAAGTTGTTGAAGACCTTAAACACCTACTTCTTTCCTGGGTTATAGTGCATGCAACTTGTATTTTAACTGAAAAATAATTCAAACAGTAAGTTGATGCCCACGTATAATACAACTCTTCCTGTCTCTCTTCAAAGCTTCTCAACCTCAACTTCATAATATCATACTTGAAACAATAAAAGTGTGGATTCTCATTTATTTATAGCATTTATACAGTACTAGTTGCTCTGCAAATGTTAATGAAACCTTTAGTGTTTACATTTCCAAAGGCACCTACTAGCAACACCAACCAAAATAAATCAGGTTCTGTTGTGTGCCTTTGTTGTGTGTAATCGGATTTCCCTTTTGATTTTACCTTGATTTTATCTGTAAATATTCAATTTTTTCTACATTACCATACCGATAACATTTGCTGTAAAATCTGAACAGCTTAGGACTAATAGCCAAATTAGATATTTTATGTGAAATCGGTTGAAGTAAGTTTCCATAAAACTTCCCTATCAAATTAAGAACGAACAAGTATAAAGATTCGAGACACAATTTACCTTTCTAAAATGGTGAAAGCCAATAAACTTATAAATAAACCTTATATTACACTCTTGCATTTATCATTTAACTTTCTTTTTTCTATAAGAATCAACAAGATACACATAAGTTAACTATTTATGTGCAGTAAATATTTAGCACAAGACACTGCATAATACTTAATAAAACTGCCTTACAACTGAAAAAATAACAAACCAAAAGCAAGAAAAGCATAAGCAAAAGCCATACCATCAATATATATATATATATATATATATATATATATATATATATATATATATATATATATATATATATATATATATATATATATATATATATATATATATATATATATATATATATATATATATATATATATATATATATATATATATATATATATATATATATATATATATATATATATATATATATATATATATATATATATATACATATTATATATATATATATATATATATATATATATATCTATCTATCTATATATATATATATATATGTATATATGTATATATATATATATATATATATATATATATATATATATATATATATATATATATATATATATATATATATATATATATATATATATATATATATATATTTCCTTGCCCATAGTCAGTTTTTGTAAATACAATAATTCAACACTTTCAGTGATGATTTACATACAGAACGGGATTAATGTTGTCTCATTTTGCGAACCCCTAGTTATTTGCTTATAGACGACTAATCCAATCAATAATCGCTGAGGAAGTGGTGTTATAAGTATGAAGCACAATAAGCATCAGGATCTCAAGCAACTTTCTCAAAACTAGATTCCCTCTGTAATTATTGATAGACTACTAGTATGATAACAGACTACTAGTATGATAACAGACTACTAGTATGGTAACAAAATTAGTCAGATTTGTATAAACATCAGATCTATAATGATACTGGAAAAATAATTTACAGAAGGGCTAATGCAGTTCATCTGATATTAGGCCTATCTGATATCTAATCACCTTTTCCTGTTTGGCAGAGGCTCATCACTTATTTCTGCCTCACTTGGTTGACTGGCAATTACATTGCCTTTTAATGTTCCAGTTTCTACCTGCAACAACATTGGTTTAGCATGTGATGTCCAAACTGCTCCATTGTTGGGTTGTCATGGAAACCTCTGGCTCCAAGTTGTTTACCAAAGAAGTCTTCAATGGGCTCCTGGTTGAACTTGTCGCTTAGCACATATGTCTTACCTTCTACTTGCAGCAATTCCTTTGTAATTTCAACAAATGAGTTTACTATGAAAGAAGAAGAGAACAACAACTGCTGTAACTTGGGTTTCTAATGCTGATTTCTTCGATAAACCTCAGTATATGAAACCTGTGACATTGATGTGAAAAAACAATGAGTTTTTCTTTTATTTATTTATTTACTTATTTATTTTTTACTTTATTATTATTATTTATTTTTGGGGCGAGTTGAGGGGAGGTGGGAGGAGGGGAGGTGGGAGGGGGGGAAGTGGGAAGGGGAGGGGAGGTGGGAGGGGAGGTGGGAGGGGGGAGGTGGGAGGGGAGGGGAGGTGGGAGAGGGAGGGGAGGTGGGAGGTGGGAGGGGAGGTGGGATGGGAGGGGAGGTGGAAGGGGAAGGGGGAGGTGGGTTTTTTTGGGAGGGAGGTGGGAGGGGAAGAGGGAAGGGGTGGGAGGGGGGGGGGGAGGGGGAGGGGGAGGAAGAATGGGATTTTCTCAAATTTGATCTTTGAATTTTCTTTATTTTCATACAACTCAACATTGTTAATGATGGAAAGATCCAAGTTAGTAAATTACTTGTGAACCAAAGAAGGTCGAAGGAGCAATCAGCTGTTGAAAAGAACACAACATGGAAGAGTGTGTGGTTCAGTCAATATCACACACAGAGCTTTTTCTATGGCACACTCTAAGACTGAGGTATCATGCTTATCAAAGGTGTCCAAACAGCAGAAGGCATCCAAACAGCAGAAGACATCCGAACAGCAGAAGGCATCCGAACAGTAGAAGGCATCCGAACAGCAGAAGGCATCCGAACAGCAGAGGGCATCCTAACAGCAGAAGGCATCCAAACAGCAGAAGGCATCCAAACAGCAGAAGGCATCCAAGCAGAAGGCATCCAAACAGCAGAAGACATCCAAACAGCAGAAGGCATCCAAACAGCAGAAGGCATCCAAACAGCAGAAGGCATCCCTTCTGAGACACAGCATTTGCATTTAAATTAAATACTTCCAGGAATTGAAAATCCCTTTTTAAGGAAAATATAAATTGTCCAAATAATGATATGCCACCAATCCCACAAAAGAGTGTTAATACACTCAAGGGGTGATTTTTTAATGCCCCTGCCCATGCTGCAACCAACAAATGTCCTGAAAGCTGATGATTGGATATCATTTTAGTAAACATACACATGAAAGTGAATATACAGCTACCAAAAAAAAAAAAAAAATGCTTACCTCAAGCCTTCCAGGTCTGCAGGTTATGCTCTTTAAATTCTGTTCCACAGAGATGACGAGACCTCAAAATGAGATAATGCATTTCCATCTGAAATATAGAAAATAATGAGGCAAAATACTAAATGATTTATCATCTTTACAGTATGTACAAATTCTGTGCTCACAGAGTGGTAAGAGTTTGGTAATGGCCAGAAACTTAGCCTATCTATCATATGATTTACTAAAATGATAACTACTGCAATATCTTTTGTACAAATGACTACACTGATCAAATAATCACAAATGATTATAGAGTATCTCTGAGCAATTGCTGTACATTCATGAAAATTGATAACTTGTAAATGGCTTCTGCAGTTAAAATGCATTGCTAACTTACAGTAATAACAGTTGATATTGACAATTAAAACAAAATAAGAGGGCCAGGGATTCAAATGCACAAGTTCACACAAGAGAGCCTTCCTTTGAATGATAAATCTGAAATGCGACAGCATTTTAATAAAGTTTTTTTTGTTTATAAAACTTGTTTTCCAATTCACCGCTCTTTTCCCACCTTTTTGTAAATATGATTAAGACACATTTGATCAAATTGAAACAAATCATCCTGGTGGGAAAAATTGGAAGGAACTCTAAAAGCAGGTTCTCTCGAAAAATAATTAGACTCATGAACTTCCGAGGTGAATGATGTAATCTTATCAATTATTAAAGAATCTTTTGTGTAATCTTATGGCTCCCATGCATATCCCCGGCTACAGTAACATTAAAGTCGCACGGTCCAGCATTGTACTAATCTTAATCAAAGAACGATGCATATTCATGTTGGAAGAACTTATTATGTATGTCCAAACTATGGCATATCCCTGCCGGCTGGGCAGCAAATTTGCAAGGCCACCAGCTGTACTAAGCTAGCCTAACTATAAAATGATGCATATTTTTGTGTATGTATCATAATTGAGTATATGGAGCATGACACAAAAATTATAGCCTGAAACTATTTAACTACGCCTCTCTATCATTTTAAACCTAAAGTTATCATTTTTATGCCATGAAGTGCAGTAACACATCATAAAAAGATGATATGCAAATTCTTTCAACAATTTTAAAATGAGAGCCAAAATATTGCATGCAAACAAAAGGGTAGGCCAGGGCCTATGCCTATTTCCCATTGAATATTGAATCATTGTTTTGTAGGTTAAATGCAAATAAATTGAGGGAAATTTATTTTGCCTTAGCCAGCACAAACTTCTGAGCCACATTACTATTGTGCATCACAACTGTAGTAATTGTTAAAAGAATCTGCATTCGATCACCATATGTAGCTTCAATTATTTTGACCTAGAATGGGTCCAAGTTGTTTTTCTAAGTTAGGCCCAAGGCCTATCATGGCACACTATCTTGACGAAGTTAGCACTGCAGTATTAACACCAGTACTGGCAGTAGGCCCTAGGGCCTATCAGTATCACTTTCTTGGCCTTCGATTTTTAATCTTATTCCTACTATTTTAAAACTCAATTATTCAACAATTTCCAAACGTTTTTCAATAAAAGTAGTTGCCATGGAAACAACCTAAAAGTCTGACCAAAAAGTGTCCCAAAAAAGTGCGATTTTCTCGATTGGACAACATTGCACCAAAGCTCTTTGATTGAGCGCTGTCCGAAGCAGTGCATAAAGAAAGGTAAACAAGCCAACTTGACCCAGCGTCATTTGCAGGAACCTGCAGGAAATAATCCAAAAAACACAATTTAGGCAAGCTATTTTCCCAAATTTGCTTAAATTAGTAACCATAAATGTCACCAATAATATTAAGATAACTTACCGTTAAAAAATGCGATCGATTTCGGGTTTTTTCAGTACTTTTGTAACGACTTGCTCTACAACTGCACATGACTTTCATTGAAAAACTACGGCAAAATACACACTTCTCAGCCGTATAACATAAGGCACAGGTCACTTCAAAATGACAAAAGTATAGTAATGACGTCATTTGCTGGCTTGCTCTAGCGCTCTCAGCGGCGACACACATTGTTGGAAAGGGACTTTTATGGGGCCCATGGGATGTGGGTGTTGAGTGAATCTGCAGAGGATTAAGTTAGAGCAGGGAGCTCCCTGGTTAGAGCCGTGTAGGGTTTTTGTCGGTGTTTTTTTTGCCAGAGGCTACGCTTTACGACCGTCAGCTCTCCATGTGTGGAAGCTCTTTGGTCTCGGCATGTTTGTTCTGACGTCATACTCCAACATGTTTGTGTTGACTTAACCAGTTCGGGAGCAGCCCGAAAAACTGGGTATTTGAAATACCCAAAAAACTGGGTACTTGTATGTACTACGTCATCGCATGAGCCTACACATTTGACCAGCCCACACTAAACATATTGGGTTTCTCATTTTCCGCTCCGGATTGTCCAAAATTTCAATAGATATCCTGAATTTTTGGAAACGGATAGTAAATAGATATTAAAAACTTTTGGCCGCTGCTTTTTTAAATTCATCGTCGCCTTTTTGAAAAAATGAACAAAACAGACTGTCCATAATCTGTTTTATTGATATTCTCAAAAAGGCAACCGTGAATTTAAAAAAGCAGCGGCAAAAAGTTGTGAATATCTATTTACTATCAGTCTCCAAAATGTTTAGTGTGGGCTTGTCAAATGTGTAGGCTCATGTGATGACGTAATACATAAAAGTACCCAGTTTCTTGGGTATTTCAAAGTGCCCAGTTTTTCGGGCTGCTCCAGAACTGTTAACCAGTACTAGCTATGAATTGGCCCAATGCTAGACTGTACTGAGTAATAGACAGGAGAAAATCAATACAGGACAGAGGATTTTCTTTTGTGAAGGTTCTCTAATGTATATATCTGTTATTAACGTATCATAACTTGATGACGTATTCACCTCGGGTGACTTTGATCTATACGGACAAGTGGGAGGCTAGTTTGAAAAAAGCAATACAATAGGCCCCTAAAAATCGGTCGAAATGGACCATTTCACAACGTTTTTTCACGCATGCAATGTTTGAACGGGCAGTGGTAAATCCTTTTGTTTTTCTCTATTGGGTATCTGTGACCCCAGTGGATCTCAGTTATTTTCTTAGCCGAGGCGAAAGTTCGTAACAAAAATGTCAAGAAATGCATCAACATATGCGTACATTGACATAAGAAGCTTATATCCCAAGCTTTGTAAAACTGTCCTCTTTTTCTTAATTGCAAAAACTAAAATAATGTAAAAAAAACAGCACTTGTGTAAAAGGCTCGACCACTGATTTTGTACAAGGAACCGCTTAGCCCCCTTGACTTGGCGGACGGTGTCTGGAACATGACGGGTATATTCGTCATGCAAGGAGCACTGAGGAGTTTACAGGGGCAGGAGTGACCCTTAACCAACTGGGCAGCTTAGGACGCGTCAGGTAGCAGAATGCCCAAGCGGTAAAGTCGATTGAATTGATCGAGGGGTAGAACGAGTCACTCTATTCATAGAGTAGACTGAGCCACTCGGAGCACATGTGCCGTACGTGGTCACATATCGACAGGTGTGGCAGGGGTACACGACCACTTACAGGAGGTGGTAAAGAAAGTACAATGATACTCGCATTTCGGTTTCACTATTTAGAAGAGACACACACACGTTTCACGACATAAAGTCGTTCGATGGGACGGCGCACCCAGCCATCAAGAGCAGACACCTCTCCGTCATTTGACCCTCAGATCCAAGTACAACCTGTTGGACGGTCATGACGTCAGTGAAGAGGATTCGGACAATTGTGATAATGCCAACGACGATGAAAGTCACCTTGTCAGAGAGAACGTTATCAAGCCCCTGTGCAGCTGTGTATACCCCACTATTTGGAGGTTTATATCGAGAGTTACAGTTGAAACAGAGGGGTGATTTCATTGTTTGGATTACTTACTTTCATTTGGGGATGAACGGCTCTACAAGTTCATAATTCTCTAAACTTCTGGAGTAGTGAAAGTAGAATTATACAGAGGGGTATGAACCGAAGGCACTGAAGGCAGGTGCCCTCACTTTTTCCAAAAAGTGGCAAAAGTGCTCCCCTTGCAAGTAAAAAGTGCCCCTCTTACAAGTAAAAAGTGCCCCTTTTGTAAGTTAAAGTGCTACTCTTAAAAAAAAAAAGAGCCCCTTATGGAAATTTTCCTTTTAAAAATGATCAAAAAATACCCATGGATTACTGATTATGATGCAGGAACTTGTGCAAAATGGCTCCATTATTCAAAGATATTAGATAATTAGGGAGGATTCCTGCACATCCGGAGCGCGCCTCCATAAAATGTCAAAAATTTGCACAAATTGTGTTATCCATTCAATTTTTGCTTTTCAAAACATTATCTCAGAAGTGTGCTAAATTGAAAAACTTTGCGTCACTTCTAATTGAAACTCATTAATCCACCCCTTAATGCCCCTCCAAAGTCATGCACATCCACTATTTGAAATCTTGCTACCCCTCTGAAAGTATGTCTTTCA
Organism: Chiridota heheva; assembly: GCA_020152595.1. Classification (NCBI taxonomy): domain Eukaryota; kingdom Metazoa; phylum Echinodermata; class Holothuroidea; order Apodida; family Chiridotidae; genus Chiridota; species Chiridota heheva. The sequence goes on along the minus strand of JAIGNY010004555.1, from coordinate 88,808 downwards.
TGTGTAATAAAGGCAATTATTTTGATTTTACTATATGACGGACGCGTAAGAATTCCAAAAAAAATGTCCTCGAACTAAAGCTAGCGAGTTCATGCAGTTAAATGCCATATGGTTGCATAAAATCATTCTGACCTTCGCAGTTAATAAGTGTTAACTCTGTTAAAGTATTATCAGATTTATTGACATGTATAGAACAAGTAGAAGAAACATTATTACTCATAATTTGGTAATCATAAAATAATGCCACTCAAAAGCCCTAGGGCATATTGGTTAAACATCCACGCATATTGATCGTGACTTGGCACCGCAGTCGTATTGAAAATGGAACTTCTTGATCACTCGATATTTAAACAGATTTAGGTTGGCAAACGAAAAGCTGAGTTGATGTATAAATGAAGTCCTCTGAATATTCCATGAGGACCAGACTGTATATTCTTAAAACTTGCATTAGTATCACAACCTTTATTTGACAAGGAAGACATATGGTCATACCAGTTCATAGTGAAGTGCTGCAATTGTCGTGAATTTTATGTTAAATCGTCTGAGCTAAGAGCACTTAAGATAGGTTCCTATAATGTGTCTTCACCGAAAACAACTCCTGAACGAATTGCTACGTCACATTCTTCAAATGTCAAACTTCACAAACAAGTATCTAAGTATGATGGATTACATTCTTGCTCGGAAAGAATTGTTGATACAAAGTGTCCATGACAACTTCTCGGAGCACTAATCCTTATTCACGACTTTGTACAGGTTATAAAAAGTTCTTTTACCAACAAATCATGTGCCTTTAAAACGATATTGATGCAAAATTTATTTTGGGGAATACATGATTATATACATGTACTCAAATTCCTGGGTTTAAAATTCTACTTCTTTTCACACGTATGTTCAATCCGCATAATTATGGACAATTATTATCAATTGTAATCATCAATTTTAAAGGAATATTCCCATGGAATTTTAATTGTATGTATCTGATAGAGAACATTGTAAGAAACAAGATTGTTAAAAAAGCATGTTGATTTCTCATTCTTAAAAGAAGTTATTGAAGTTTAAAGATTTTTCTTGTCCGCATGAAAATTACTTTTAAACTGAGTCTAAATTATCATTATGATGTCATCACAGCACTTCCTGTACTAATCTTTATGTATTATTTTGAAAATTAATCGCCAATATTTCATAATTCAAATATAAGTTACACGAACAGATTAGGAAACATTATTGTAAATTTTATTCTACACTATTCTTCATCATTTTTTGGGAGAAAAATGTTTCTAATCATTTAGACAATATGAAATTAATTTTCAAAGAAATACATGAAGAATAGTACAGAAGTGCTGTGATGACATCATAATGATGACTTAGATGAACAATTTCTTTTTACGTAGACAAGAACAATCTTTAAAATTCAATAGCTTCTTGCAATTGTACTGAGGATTAAGTCATTAGCTTGGTTGTTTCACCAATTTGTTTCTTTTATTGTCCTCTATCAGATGTATTAAAACAAAATTCCATGGGAATATTCCTTTAACAATTTTGAAACCTGTGGGTCTAGCTTATAAGCAATCTACACTGGTGAAGCTTATAAGCAATCTACACTGGTGAATGAAGTATCACTGCTGAAATATCTGGTCATGCAATTAAGGTACTTCATTCAGCCATGGTTTGTACACCCCTTCTGGGGAACAACTGGTCAGAGCAAAGAGCTTCCACACATCATGAATAACCAGAAAGATGTCATTTTCTTTCTTTTTTAGAATGACTCATCTCCCTGGTATGACGCAAACAGATACGTATATATCTCCCCGTTATAGCGCAGAGAGATACGTACACATTTACCATGCATGATGCTGAGAGATATGTACACGTATACATACATAATTATCTCCCTGGTATGGCGCAGAGAGATACGTACACATTTACCATGCATGATGTTGAGAGATACGTACACGTATACGTACATAATTATCTCCCTGGTATGGCGCAGATAAATACGTACACATCTCCCTAGCTGCCTAGCATGATGGGATATGCCTATACTGACAAATCTCCCCCTGGTATGACGCAAGATTATACTTACACATCTTCCTGGAATGAGGCAGAGAAATATGAGTCTGGCAGAACTTGGTTCTTGGGTTAATAGGAAAGTCATAATTGTACTGTTAAACTCATTTCTTAACTTATTTTGCAGTACTTTTACCATATTTACATACAGGTGAATGCCAATGGATCTTGGATGAATGCCGTAAAAATTGTTTTTAAATTTCATTGCGTTTTGGACCCCACACTATAGGATAATTTGTGTTTTTTGCAGTGACAATGCATTATGGATTTCATCGTTGATCTATTTTACCGAAACTAAAATATAGCGCGTCCTTAGGAATAGATTATGGACGGTGAGTGCTCAATTGATGCTGCTGAGTATATTGCAACTACAATAAGTCATGATCAGTGTTCTTTGAAAATGATAGCCTACTTTCTTTTGAGTCATCATCAATCATTTTGCGATTTCTAATTTGGCATAATGTCAGTGTTTTTCATTTTAAAGATTTATATTGGTGATAAATCATCATCACGCTTAAAGATTTTTCACATTCATAGTTGACTGATGATAATACAGGAATATAAAATTTTACTTGAATATTTTGCTTCCTATAGCTGTATATAATTTTTAATAAGTTCACATGCACGGTCAGATGATGTCATGTTTTACTTGTAGTTCCACAATGACATAGTTTGTAAATGTCTAATTTCAAAACAGATTACCTTTTGATTACGCCACAGAAGCCTTCCCCTGAACCATTTCTGGAAGGTAATCTTTCTTTAATAACTCAAGAACAGGCTGACTTCAAATTTACCTTGAAGTCTCCCATGCGCTTTTTATGGGTTTGCGACCTCTCTTTGATGAAGTGTACTTTACTTCTAATTAAGAAGGAAAACATAACCACTCTAATCAACTATGAGCACTATATAGATGGATTGATGATTTTTCCTTCGTCGTTTTTCATCAATCATAAAAAAGTTTCAAGAAGTATCAAAGGAAATTAGACACAAAAGATATAAAGAATTGTTCCGGAAAAATCTCTCAGAAATTTGCTCATCGTGGAAAGATAAAAAGTGTATGCCGAATAATCATACGGTTCAATTACCATTCATGATGCATGTTTCTGTTTTGCTTTTTAATCACATGCTCCAGTCTGCCATATAAACCGACAAAGTGAATTCATGATTGGTTCATCTTGCTACCATTGACGCATATACATTTTACTGTGCTCTGCGTTATGCAACGAGAGACTTCGGAAGCCTTTTGTCTTGATATACATATTTTGAAGAAAAGAAATAACATGATGCGATTAATGGTCAATTATTTATTGTATATTAATTTTTGTTCTGTTAGTTCGCTATGAATACAATTTATTTAAGAAAATATACAAAATAGCATGTTTATCCAGATAGTAGTTCTTATAGAGTTAGTATCAATATATGTATTTACATATCTGTATAGATACGTAAAATGTCACAGTAAATCAACGGAAAGACTACATGCAGGTGACCGCACATTATTTAGAATAGCATGCACGGGACAAAAAGTATTCAGTAATGAATTTAGTTTGCCGACGATGACCCGACGTTCGGAAGCAACGAATACCCACTCTTCTCCCACTTATCCGTTTTGTCCCGTGTTTTTGTTTTTGCGCAAACCCATAACTTATACATTCCAGCATTGAATCACATTCAACAAAAATTGCTGAAAATGAACAAAAAAATTAAAAAAGAGTCCACTCCATCATGAATTGCTTCTGTCAATATTATTAAGCATGCATGCCAACGGCACTTTAAAGTATCCAAAGAATCTCGATGTATTTCCATGTTCATCGGTTTTGGAGATGTTTGTGTTGAAGAATATTCTCCGCCATGAATAATTTACCTTTGAACTTTATTCTTATTCAAAACACACTGAAAGTACAATGCAATATCTTCTATGACTGAACAATTGTGTTTTGAAACAAATAATAAAGGGGGAAAGTACATACAGTAGGCCTAGACATATGGTCATGACTGTAAGACGAAATATCAAAGATTACAGGAAACTGCAGGAAATGACAAAGTCATGCCCTAATTCTGTAAATTAGTTCCTGGGAAATGTCTTAGTCAAATTTCAGGAGATTCGAGAGCAGCTGTATGATCTATCTATGAATCCATTTTGGCATAATTGCATTAAAAAATCCTTAAATACTTTTCCCAAATGCGCATGTGTTATTAGCCTTACGCCACCTGCTTTATTGACTTATGGGATTACAAAAACTCAATTTGCTATATATGATAAGGACAACGGAGGCCTGAAGTTTAGAGAGTACAGCTGATTTTAAAACTGGAAAGAGGGAGGGGAGAGGGAGATGTGGCGGTGGTGGTAGTAGGGGTGGGGTGACAGTGGTAGTGGTGGTGTGTGGTATTAAATGTATGCTATTTTAATGGGACGTGTATTCTACCACACCCCCACCCACCCACCCATGACACTACCATGTGATGTCAAAAGGGTATCGGGTTAACCCTGGCTGCATCTAATTATGATAACGTAAATCATCATTATTCAGCACGCTACGTGAGTTCTTATAAATGTTTTCATAAAATAGACTTGTTTCAAGACTTGAAACTTCCTAGACATTTAATAGATACATTGCATCGGTATGGCAAACGTGAATGAATTATTGCTTTGCATTTAACACGCTTGCTTTAAATGATGCTCATAGACACGGATGAAGAACATATCAACCGTTGCTATAGAGTTTGAGAGTTTGAAACAAATTCATACTTTAATTTGTGAAATAGACCTTTCCTTATTTATTCTTACGTCAATCCATATGTCAATTATGGTCATTTAAAAAAAGGAGAAAACCGTCGTCCGTTCAAATTACTTTCAGAATCTTAGAAAACCATGTAATGTGGTACACAATGGTGACCCGAAAGGACGCCGTGGAATATTTACTCCGATACTTTGATGGAAGGTAATGAGCAACCTTAATCTAAAACGGTTAAAAGATAGCTAAGTACATGCTTACTTTGAGGAGATTCTAGAACAAAGCATAACATAAGTGCTTACACTAGTTTTGTTCTGCAATCAAAGACCAATTAAAGACAATGACTGATGATCAACAATAGTGTTTACAAAACAATGATAAGTTTTTTTGCACGGCAACATATGTTTTGAATCTCTTAATGATTGTATATACAATACTTTAAATGTAAAAATCTCAAGACCAACAGGGAAATTTCGTTTTACAGAATTAGTTCAGAGGTGTCAGGTGTAAGTTAATCTTATATATAACTGTATAAGAGGACTACTTCAAAAGAAACCAATTGGGGAAGAAACTACTACAAAATCTTTTTCCGTTTAGCAGTTTAGAAAATATCCAAGAGTAATGTTCGGTCTTATTTGTGTAGAAATGACTGGTGTAGTAATTCTACTATGAAAGGTAGGCTCTCTCATCTTTACCTTCTTAACATTTGTTAATATATTTAAAAGAAAATTGATTTAATTTGTTTATTATTTGAATTATTTTCTCTCAAACTTTCTTCAATTGGTAAATTATAATTACTTTTATACCAGATTCTGTCTTACATTGAAATTTCCTGACATACCTAACGTTTTTCAAACCACAAATCACAGAAAAAATATGATAGAATACATACCTAATTCGAGGAATGTATTTTACGTCATAGCTAGTCTAATTTCAGTCGTTTCTATACAAATGACACCAAATTTTAAACTTAGATATCTCCTTAACGGAATAGGATTTTTGAATGTTTTTTTCACCATTTTGTTCCTTTTGAAGTTGTCTTGAATTGGGGAGTCTTCCAGTCGTTTGCAGAGACGACGCCATGCTATTGCTGCGTGAAAGAGAAACTTACGGCGGGCACGGAAATGGGATACTACCTTCCTGCGGCGGGTGTGTCACATAGGTGTCAAATGTTATTTGTCGGTAACATTAATTAAATATATTCAGCCTTTTCAATTAATGTTATTGAGCAAGCGAAGGGACAACACGTTTGCTTGCGGGTAAGTTTCTTCTTCCCTCTGTCACATGGTTATATGTAAGATTGTGCGCATCGGTGACCCTATAGCATAGTTTACAGCGTATAAAGATGTTCGTTCACCTTTATGAATAAAGTTCTAAATACGTTGATGCTTATAAGTACCCTTTTAAAAACTTGAGGTACACATGTGTGACTGCAATTTTTACCCCATAAAGAGAAGTTTATTTTTTCTATTTAATACTTACATACATTTTCGCGTTGTCTTCATC
>JAIGNY010004555.1:60000-77500 GCA_020152595.1 Chiridota heheva | reverse complement strand
CTCACTGGAAATCCTATACCGAAGGTTGAAAGACGTTGCGTCGTACAGCAGAAACCCACTTCCCGAACGTCGATTAGGATCAGATGGAAATCGAGAAACCGTCTTTTTGTGCCCCGGCACTAGTCTATTAGTGCAACCAACGCTACAGCAAGATTCCGGCATAATGATCTTACAACACTTATCTTATATAACAACATGCACACGTTTGTATGTCAAATAAGTGTAAAGCAGACGATCATTCTCGCCCGACAAAATGGCATTGTAAACAAAGTCACATGACCTCATGACGTCAGGTGAAACCCTAATAGACTAGAACGCATTATATCTTTATGACCATTCAAAAATATAGATTGCATATGCAGATTTCTACGTTATTGACCAGTAGGCTATATGTCACAGGCCCGTAGCTAGGATTTTGACAGGGAGGGAGGGGGAGGGGGGGGGGGGAAGGTGGGGTGGGGGTCTTTTTTGATATAAAAGGGCACTTCACACCTGCAACTGAAAGAATAGGAACACGATACTTTACATTTGGGCACAAGGTGTACAAGGTGGGGGACCTGGAGGGCTATTATCTGACAATTCTTTTATTATCATTTTTACAGCCATTGGCTGTCAAAATCCGATATTGTCGATCACTTCTGTCCAAACTAGTATCATATATCACTGAACTGACGAGACGTACAAAAGGGCAAAAACTAGGCGGTAAATGAGTAGGCGGTCGAATTTATGAGGCAATAATAAACAATAGAAGGCGGTGGCAAACAATCGGAGATAGTGATGTATTTTCTTCGGTCATATCTGTGAGGTGGTGATACATTTCAGTTGGTGGTGGTAGATTTTATGATGTGGTGGTCAATAATCGAAAGTAGTGATGAATTTTCTTCGGTCATATTGATAAGGGGGTAATAATTTAAAGTAAGTGGTGGTAGAAAATGTTAGTCAGTGATATTTTTCGTCCGGTCACATTTATAAGGTGGGGATAAATTCTGTGTGGTGGGAATAAAAATGTTGAACAATGCTAATTTTCATTCAACAGTATTTATTGATGTTGATAGTAAACAACGAGCGGCGTGTGGAAAATAATATAAGTGTTGGAAAATGTGTGACTGCTGAAAAAGATTAAAGGTCTTTAAGAAAAAATATATATATAAAAAAAACTTAGACCTAATTTATATTTGCGTGACGCGAAATATATATAGTAGTAATATATTAAATTTGTGTACATCAATGCAAAACTGCTAAATGCAAATTTTATTGTTATGAAGGTTCGTAAAGGCTCACAATTGTTATAGTTTGCAGTTGTTTTATCATTTTTTTAAGTCATCACTCATGTATATTGTAGTCATAAGATGGTGAATTTTTCGTCTGTTTGGGTGTGCGTGTGTTAACAACAAAATATGTTGTGCCACGTATAACCAGGGAGTTGTTAAGAACTCCCTGGTATAAATGAAATCAATAGTTGTCAAACTTGACACAGAGGTACCTGGAAAAAAAATCTTACGCCGCCAACATTTTAAGAGTCAAAGGTCAATTATAACAATTTATTACCGAGGGCTGTATCTTTTAAAGGAAAGACATGTTATCTTTAAAAGTAAAATAGGTGGCTAGGGAAAATATCCTTCAAAAAATGAAGTAGTTTTTAGAGGATACTTTGGTGCATGAAGTTGTGTCCCGCAGACCCGGGAATCAAAAGGTCAAAGGCAGCGGTGTCGGAACCACGGGACGATTCCCCCTTGTCCTGGAGTAAGGGCGCAGGAGATATTCTTTGAAAGTTAAGACAGACAGGACAGAAGTCTTCTTTTGAATGTTGTAGGCGGACCGGGGTAGGAGATGCCCTTTTAAAGATTACATGAAATTATTCTACGTCATTCTTGAAACTTGAAAACAGATAGAAATCCACTCGCTCACAAATCCTACAAAATGTAACATACATTTAGTATTTATCTAACCTGATTCAATTAAAGCATGATCATTACTAGGGGACCTGACACTGAGGGCCGTGCATGATAAGAGGGGGAACGCCCCCAATAATTTCTAAAGCTTTTAAACATATTCGCCCAAGAGCAATTGCAAAAATTGGTCCTGGCTCCTTAATTCAAACCCATAGGCGGGGTGGGTGGGGGAAAATCATGCTCAGAGATACACAAAATCACCACACAAAAAAATATACATTGGGAAAAAAGTGGAGATGGGGCAAGTCCCCCCCGTCCCAATCCCGCCATGATGTTCGAACCATATGTGTATGAACCGGGGGTCAGTGACACGTACTCTTCGAAAACTAACAAAAGGGCCTTTTTTGAAAATGAAAAGTGCCTCTCAATTGCTGTCAAAAAGGGACCTCACTTAATTTTCTGCCCCTTGCCCACAGTTCTTTTCGACACCCTTGGTCAAAGAGCAAGTAACCTAATTTTGTCACTATTGTCAAAACATTTTGAATTAAAAATGCGCCGATTTAAGCGTGTTTGGTATTATATGGTACCGTTAGATAAATGCCAAAAATGTGTCTTTGTCAAAATTCTAAAGATCAACTCAAAAGGTCAAATTGTTTTGGTTTATGGCATAATTTGGGTTACTTTTTACTTATTTTGAACCTATTGTTGCAATAGAGAAAATCTGAGTTATGGATGGACCTTAGGACTTAAATATAACAAACTGATGAGGTAAATTGTGTGTTGATGCTTAGAAAGGTCAAAGGTAATGGGTCAACTTTCAAATAAGTGTTCAAAATGAGCAATTTTTGACTTTTTTGCTGTATTTAATAGTGAGTTATGCCATGATGGACCTTATGGGGTCATGTATGACAGGTTAGGTCGATTGTAGTTTGATGTTTAAAAAAGTCTTGGGTTAAAGGTCATGCAAATGACCTTTTTGAACCAAATAAGCCATTTTGAACCTTTTTACTGCATTGTTTTAAGGGCAAACAAGTTTTGATCTATGGATGGTCCTAATGGGTTATGTATGTCAGTTAGGTGAGAAGAATGGTGTTTTGATGCTTTAAAAGGTCAAATGTCAAATAAGTGAATTGTATGATTAGTGGTGATTATATTAGCAACTCCGTGGATGCTTTGTAATTTTTTTGTATTTACTTTAAATGGCTTATATTTGTGTATATTCATTAGCTACTATCTTTTTTATACAAAAAATGTATCATATAAAAAACAAGATTCTCAAGCTGCATTATAAAAATCAAAGCTTGCTTGTATTTTCCGTTTGTCTGTGTATAATGGCATGGAGTAAAATACCCTATCACGTTAGAACCAAGAAGTCCATACCCTATCCGATTTATAGGCATATTTTTTTTGTCCCTGAAATAAGCCTGCCTATGAGCAGAGGCAACTTAATTGATTTAAATTCCTGTAAAAAACATGCAGCAAAAAATGTCAACACATCATTCAAAATTTGCTATTTTACAGCTTCATGAAAACTTTTGAGCAGATATACAAATGTGTTACTCTTGTGATGTATGAATGGGACAGTTTATATTTGATGTAAATCCATTGTTTTTAATCCTCTGCAATTTCTCAGTTCTCCTGTTAATACATCACATTTTTCAATATACTAAAACAATGTCAAGCAAGTTTATTTCTACAAATGCTATTTTTAACATTAAAAGACAATCAAACTCATAATTCATTGTTTTTAGTTTGTGGTTGAAACATTAAATTATTGTACTTCCTGTAGACCTTAAACCTGAAAAGATAACATAATCAAAAGATTAAAGAAAATATAAAAAAAAAAAAACCCATTGTGGTGACAAGTTTCCAAATTTCAATGAACAGACTTTCCTGACACCCCTCACAACCAACTCTTTACTGATAGCTTCAACGCTTAGGAAAATGTAAGAGATATCGTAATTTGATATAAAAAAAAGAAGTTTTGATCACAATAATGATTGTAGTTTTCATTACTTATGTTTATTCTATTTCATAGGAAAAGGTCGGTGGCAACTTAATTAACAAGGTAAGAGTTATCATAAATTGATGCAAAAAAAAAAGAAGAAGTTTTAATTATTTTAAAATGTTTATACAGAACGGGCTTAAAACAACAAAGAACACAGTAACCAGTAATGGTACTCACATGATTGTAGAAAAACATCAAAGAAAGAAACACTTCTGAAATGAAAAATACCAAAACAACATGGAAAATATACAGACCATTGATTACACATTGTTTACCACATTTGACATGAATCAAATATATCGTTCTTGAGATGCCAACTCATGCTGTGTTCACAAGCTCTTTTCAACAAATCCACATCAAGCCAGACCACTATTGCACTAAGTCAACATTTTCATACCTTAGTACACTATTTTGTACACAATACTGTAGCCCAAACATATGATTTAACATAATTCTACCAGATATGGAAAAAAACCATTTCAAGATTACGCCTTCTCATAAATATGCATATAATACTACCAAAAACAATAGAACACATCTATAGTCTGCCTAAAATAAGTTTGGTGCCGGAAAAAGACAATCAAAGGAAATTTGGTATCATCACAATGTGTGCGTTATCGTGGTATAATGCCTCCAGTCACTCACTTTGGGGTTTTGAGTTATTTGCATAAATTTGCATAACATAAAACGGACCATAACTTCACTTCTAGAGCACGTAGAGACTTGGTTTTAGAGGTAAACCCCATGCTTTCAAGGTCTAGCAATCCTTATTATCTAGCAGCCATATTGGATTTCAAAATGGACGCCGAATAAATCTAAAAACCTTTAATTATTTGACCTAAAACCTTGAAACTCATTTATTTTTTAGTAAACTGCATTTTGAATACCAAATGATATATAGTCTACAGGGCTGTAGTCATAACTACTCTTTCCCAAGGGTCAGAAGCTTGGATCCTGTAAAGAAAGCAATAAGTCTACTGGAACCCTTTCATCAGAGATGCCTCCGCACCATTATGGGAATTCGCTGGCAAAACTACATAACCAACAATGAAGTTCTTGAGAGGGCCAACATTCTAAGCATCAAATCCATACTGGTGTCGAAACAGCTCAGATGGGCAGGTCACGCCTCATGCATGGATGACTCTAAGGTGCGAAAAACAGTCTTTTGTGGTGAGCTACAACATCACAAATGAGACAGAGGGGCCCCTGCAAGAGATTGAAGAATGAGCTAAAGTGTCAACTTAGTCAGACTGGCATCGATTACAAAGCGTGGGAGCAACTTGCAAAAACCAGACAGACATAAAGAAGCAAGATCAGTACCGCAACAAGCAGGTTTAAGTAGTGCTTTGGCACGGCGCAAGGTTCGTCGACGTTCCGTCGTCATGGCGGTTCTCTCCGGACAGTCCTAGACTGGTCGATGTTCACATAAAACATAATACACATCTACATTTTCATAACGTCATAGATACGTTTGTCCCATTTTCAAGGCAATGACGTCATTATCGCGTGTACGCAATACAGTCCCTCGCTTTTTTAACCCATTTCCATCGTTTTTTACTACTTTTTTTCCCTTCAAATTATCCTCTCAAAAGTGGATGGTTGAGAAAAAAAGGGCGCTCAAGGAATTTCAAAAACTGAAGTACACATCAAAATGCCTTCTTAAATTTGACGCCCTGCTTCTTCTTCTCCTCCTCCTTTTGCTCCTCCTCCTCTTGCTCCTCCTCTTGCTCCTCCTCCTTCTTCTTCACCGGATTTTCAAAAAGTGCACGCTCAAATGTAATGTTTGAGAAAAAAAGTTCAGGGGGCGTGGTTTGAAATCAATGCCCACCCCCTTTTAAAGCGCAGTTCTGTCCTGTCATTCCTCCCGTTGACGCCATTTTTTCCCCCGTTAAAAACGTAGTTTTGTCCGATTATTCCCACGATTAAGCCCCCGTAGACCCCCGTATTTCGCATTAAAGCGCAGTTCTGTCCTGTTATTCCCCTGTTGACGCTATTTTTTCCGTTAAAAACGTAGTTTTGTCCAATTATTCCCACGATTAAGCCCCCGTAGACTCCCGTATTTCGCATTAAAGTGCAGTTCTGTCCTGTCATTCCCCGTTAGACGCCAGTTTTGTCCTCTCAAATGAAAAACAGTTGAGCAAAAAACTGCCTCAAATGATAGTGTTTCAGAAAAATTGTTTCTCAAATGAGTGTTTCAGAAAAATTGTTTCTCAAATGAGGAGTGTCAGAAAAAAATGTCCTCTCAACTTATTCACGTTTTCAAAATATCGTACCTCAAATCTTACCTATTTTCAAAACGTTGGTCTCAACATGGAGATACTATTCCCAAATAGTAAGCTCCATGGTCTCAAACATGACAAGTAAACAATGTCTTCTCGAATGACGTGACTCGGTAAATTGTGACGATATTATCCCGATATTATCGATAATCGTTATATGGCGATTTATCTATATTATTTGTACAGCTTAAACTCTTTAACAAATCTAAGCGAGGGTGTATTGTTGTGAAATGGACGACAATGAGTTCCATGATACCTCCCACCTGACACACCCAGTCAGGAAAAGCTATACACTTCGTTAAAAGGACTTTATGGAACAATTCAGAATATCTTGTGACGCAATCCGATGACCCAGAAGAAAAAAATCTCAAAGGTTACAATACAGACGGGTCCCGACCAATCAGAAGCCAGCATTGCAAATGAACTATACACCTCGTTAAAAGGACTCTGCGGAACATGCGTAATAGATTTAAGCCATTTTTTGACCAGTCAGATTGGTCAATTAATAGTGGTGTGATGACCATATGTGGCAACAGTATTGAATGGAAAAAATATGGGCTTGGGACGATGATGAAGAAGTCATCGTTTCCGTCCACTACTCTCACCGCATCCAGAGAGACGGTCCCGGTAAAGTTCTCACCAGAGCCATATCCAAGGAATATCGACTAATCTATACAAAACGCGTCATTCAGCCCGATCTCACAACCCTCCCGTGCGGGTATTAAATCTTTCATCCCACAAGTCCCCTTACATGAAACGGACAGGTTCGTCTACGACAATCGGGTGATTCAATTAGACCACACTGCTGAGTAACCCAAGACCCGATAAAACCCTAATCAGGGCGGAAGGAGGGAAAAGAGCTACCATGGCTTGCCTCCTACGGTATCCTGCGTTGGTTGGGGCAGGTACTTTTCAATCACCTGAATCACCCAATCAGAAAAAGCCATACACCCGGTTAAAAGGACTGTATGGAACAATCGAGACTATCTTGTGACGGCAATCCGATGACCCAGATGAAAAATATCTCAGGGGCCGCTATACAGGTAGTGGCCAATCAGAAGCTCCATCGTCGAGACTATCTTGTGACGTAATCTGATGACCTCGATGGAAAAATCTCAGCGGCCGCTATACAGATAGTGGCCAATCCGAAGCTCCGTCGTCGAGAATATCTTGCGACGCAATCCGATGACCCAGAGGAAAAAAATCTCAGGGGCCACAATACAGGTAGTGGCCAATCCGACTCGCTCCGTCGTCGAGACTATCTTGTGACGCAATCGGATAACCCAGATGAAAAATCTCAGGGGTCGCAATACAGACCCCGACCAATCAAAAGCCGCTATACAGACCCCGACCAATCAGAAGTTAGCATTAAATATATGCAAATGAACTATACACTTCGTTAAAAGGACTCTGCGGAACAATCGATAATATGTTGTGACGCAATCCGATTTGCGTCCAAAGCTCCGTCGTCGAGAATATCTTGTGACGCAATCCGATGACCTGGAAAAGCTTAGGGGCCGCTATACAGACCCCGACCAATCCAATGACCAAAAGGGAAAAGCTCAGGGGCCGCTATACAGGCCCGGACTTATTCGATGACCAAGAGGGAAAATCTCAGGGGCCGCTATACAGGCCCGGACCAATCCGATGACTTAAGAGGAAAAATCTCAGGGGCTGCTATACAGGCCCGGACTGTCTGGGCCTGTATAGTCGCCCCTTACCACTTGAGTGTTAAAAGATCTTATCGATTTTTAATTGTAGTTGTGTTTCTTTTCTATTTATTATTTTTGTTGCTTTCTCTTCATTGTTCTCTAAAATTCCATATGATATATTTCGTGTCATTGATTTTTTATTGTAATATTTTCTTTTTATTTATTTCATATTCAATTTATATTTTCCTTAATTAGATACTTTTCGTTTTTTATTGCTTTCTTTTTATTCATTTCATTTTTAATTTATACGTTTCTGCTGATTTTTTTCTTTTTAATTTACTTTGTATTAAATTCTTTTATCTATTTTCTATTTAAAGGTTTTTTTCATTCATTTATCAGATTCTTTTCTTTTTATTGTTTTTTATATTTTTTTAAATTTTAATTTCATGTTTTTAGTATTTTTCCATCTTTTATGTTTTGCCCAAACGGCCGCATTTTTTTTTTTTGTATTGTTTTCTTTTTATCTATTTCATATTCAATTTATATTTTCCTTAATTAGATACTTTTCTTTTTTATTGCTTACTTTTTATTTATTTCATTTTTAATTTGTACGTTTCTGCTTATTTATTTTTCTTTTAATTTACTTTGTATTGTATTATTTCTATTTATTTTCTATTTATTTTCTATTTAAAGGTTTTTTTTATATTTATTTTTATATACTTTTCTTTTTTAATGATTTCTTTTTTTTTTCCATTTTTAATTCATGTTTCTTAGTATTTTTCTATCTTTTTGATTTTTGCCCAAACGGCCGCCCATAGTAACTAAGCAGATGAAAAGGAATCATCTAAAGAGATTACACAGCTGATTTCACTGTAATAAGGAATTTGCAAATAGTAATAATAAATCCCCGTTGTAGCAACATGTTGTAGCAGCCTTGACCTCGTCACGCACCCGGTGAATGTAGTGCGGAACGTGGTAGAAGATGGACCGTGGTGAAACGTGGTGCCGAATCTTGTGCTAGCTTTACGCTGGTTGTTGCAAAGTACGTATGTACGTGTACGTAGGCCAATATTTAATCTGTAACCTTTGAACAATAATTGAAGTTTAATAGTAACCCATCGTGTTGACATTTTGCAATCAATGGAGCGGGTATACAAACAGGTCTATGAACGTAGGTATAATATGTTAAAGCCGTTTGTACAGTATGTAGCTTTATCATTGTATTACACTGCACGAAGGTGATCATGAGAAAATCCACGGCGGCTGTAATAGTCGCTGCTCTTGCCATCGTAGCGTACGTTGTGAATCCTATTGTGCCTGATGGCATCGAGGAAAAACTCAAGTTTCGACTTTTATTAGGATCAAACAAGTTGATACAGAACTACGTAAGTTGGATATTTATGTGTGAAATAGTATTAGTAGTAGGCCTACTGTGTACTTAGAATATATGGCTCTTTGACCCCTGAAAGAAACACTTGATATCATGCAATGGTGGTAATTTTTACTCATGATCGGGCTAGTGTACCATAGCCTCCTATGATGTATACGTTATCATGTACCCAACTGGTCTATCTGGTGGTGGCCGCTCTAACGTTACAAATCTGCTCCTCGATACTCGTTGATTTTTTGCGAGTTTTATTATTTGATTCTGCTCGTATTTTTAGTTATGTATATTTAGATGCATATGGATTAATGTTTGGATGTTTTTCTTAGGAGGTTTGAACTGTAAGTCAGAAAAAAATCTTTTTGACATTTTGTTTAGCTACGCTATACAATTTTTCATTTATCATGGCTATCACGTGCACAAGAACAGTACTCTATAAATTACGCCTCTTGGTATGATCTGTGGATTTTCAACCGTAGAGAATGACTATTGATTAGGTATCTGTTTGGAGTAAATGCACACGGAAAGGAATAAAGGCAGGCTGCAGATTCAAGAGACCTATGCATTCTCTGGCTAATGTAAATTTATGTAAAGCGGGAAGGGGGAGGGGAGGGGAGTTTATAACACTTCTACGACGCACTATCTAAATAACTTATTCTAATGCGCCTTACAACATATGCATACAAAAAAAATACAAATGTGTAAATAAGATAAGCATGAAATAAAAAGAAAACAAGAAAATTATGAAGAAGACTTGAAAGCACAATTAAATAAGTGAGTCTTAAGCGAGATGTGGAATTGTTTAAGAGATTGAGCAGATTTGATTGAAAGAGGTTAAGTCATTCTGAAGTTTTGGGCCAAATATTTGCAGAGAGCGATCGCTATATGTAAGTTTACTTTTTGGAACATAAAGGATGAGGTGGTTTTGAGAGCGAAGGCGGTAACTAGTTTGTTTATAATGAAACATTTCGCCGGTCATATATAACGGGGCCATGTTATGAAGGGATTTAAAAATAAGGATTAAAATTTCAGATATAAATCTATATGACAGTATGAGACAGGTAGCCAATAAATTGTGGATCTTTGTCTTGGTGATGTACGGGGAAATTTAAGCTGCGATCATTACGCCGAGTGTTTCAACCTCAACGCGTGTAAGCCAGATCATATTCGCAAAGCTATCACTTTTAGAAAGTATAGCTCTATAAGTTCTCAAATTTTACTGAGGACATTATAAACTGCGACGAGTCAATGAATGTGGGTCGCCCACTGCACGAATTAGTTGATACATACAACAGCCACTTTATTACCCTTTCTTGGATCGTGATGCACCCAATACCACCAAATGTATGTCACTTTAAGACCTAATGCTCCTTGGTACTCGTATAATTTAAGCATGATCGTAGATGAGCCGAAAGGATATGGAGGAGAACCAAACTTACCGTACACTGGCAAATGTACAGAGGGCGTTGCCGACAGGTGAACAAAACTTCTTCTTCGTGAGAAGCAGAACTACTCCAATAAGGTAGCTGAGGGTGGCAACAACCAGAAACAGCTTTTTCGTTTGACGAAGCATATAAAGGGTGCTCAATGTGATTTGACTCTTCCTGTGCACAATTATGTTGATAACCTTGTCAATCAATTTAGCGAATTCTTCATCAACAAGATCTCTAAAAATTTGTGTGGAATTCCGATATCTTAACAGACACCATGACAGCCGACAACACTTTTGAGGGTCGTCCTCTGACAGATTTTGACCCTGATCAATGATTGATATATTTTTGTGGGACCAAATATTACTCATTCAGTGCCTGCCGTTGAAAATGTTGGTATTTAGATTCACATCTTACTATGGAAAACAGGTGGATTCTATTGTTAGGTTTTGTTTCTACCATATTCGTAACATTGGCAACTTTTTAGATATCTTATCACGGTCCAAAAACTATTTGCAAAGAAGAGGAAGGGGGAGTGGAGGAGGGGGCGGGGTGGAGGAGGGGGCGGGGTGTAAGATTATTGGTAAAATTTTCTGACATTTCCTGAAAATCGGGAAAAGTTCCTAAAATTTTTTGAAAATTGCCGAAATTAAGGAATTTTACACGACATTTGTTGTAAATTTCACGAAAATGAAAGACAACCTCTCGAAAATTTGATTTTTTTTTCTCTCCAGAAAATGAAGGGAAATTACACGAAAACTGAAGTCAATTTTACGAAAATGAAGGAAACTTGTCGAAAATTGAAAAAAATTCTCCGAAAATGAAGGAAATTCAAGTTGACGAAAGTTTAGGATATTTTACGAAGAAAATTGAAGGAAATTTTACGAAAAATGAAGAAGATTTCACGAAAATTGAAGTTTCTGGAAGCTAAGAAGTTATGGATTCTGACTCTTCAAAATTGACTCATTAGTCTAAAAAACCTTTATTATTGTTGGGGGGAGGGGAAAAATTGCACTTGGTCCCCTGGAATAATAATTCCCCCCCCTCCCCCGCTTTCTAAAAAAACATCTCAAAATTTTCGAAAACCGAATTTACCGAGTATATTTTTAGAGCAAATTTCCAACTTATTTATCAAAATGTACGAATATTTCCTCAAAATGTATAAATATTTTCTTAAAATTTCTAAGGTGTTCCTCAAATTTCTGAATTTCTTCTTAAAATATCCGAAGTTTTTCTCCAACATATGCATATTCCCAAAAATTTCTTCAAAATTTCTGAATATTTCCTCAAAGTTTTTGAATATTGCCTCAAAATTTGGAATTACTCCTCAAAATACGCGACGTTTTCCCCGAAACCTTCCGAATTTCCCCCTTTTTTATTTTTTATTTATTACTATTATTATCATTATTATTATTATTATTATTATTATTATTATTATTATTATTATTATTATTATTATTATTATTATTATTATTATTATTATTATTATTATTATTATTATTATTATTATTATTATTATTATTATTATTATTATTATTATTATTATTATTATTATTATTATTATTATTATTATTATTATTATTATTATTATTATTATTATTATTATTATTATTATTATTATTATTATTATTATTATTTTATATTATTATTATTATTATATTATTATTATTATTATTATTATTATTATTATTATTATTATTATTATTATTATTATTATTATTATTATTGCTATCATTATTATTATTATTTATTATTATTAGTAGTATTTATATTATTATTATTAGTAGTAGTATTATTATTATCATTAGTATTATCATAATTATTAGTATTTATTATTATTATTATTATTATTATTATTATTATTATTTATATTATTATTATTATTATTATTATTATTATTATTATTATTATTATTATTATTATTATTATTATTATTATTATTATTATTATTATTATTATTATTATTATTATTATTATTATTATTATTATTATTATTATTATTATTATTATTATTATTATTATTATTATTATTATTATTATTATTATTATTATTATTATTATTATTATTATTATTATTATTATTATTATTATTATTATTATTATTATTATTATTATTATTATTATTATTATTATTATTATTATTATTAGTGGTAGTAGTGGTAGTGGTGGTGGTGCAGTGGTGGTGCAGCAGTGGTGGTGCAGTGCAGCAGCAGTGGTGCAGTGGTGGTTGATGGTTGTGGTAGCAGTGGTGGTGGTGGTGGCAGTGGTGCAGCAGCAGTGGTGGTGGTGGTGGTGCAGCAGCAGCAGTGGTGGTGGTGCAGCAGCAGTGGTGGTGCAGGTGGTGGTAGTGGTGGTGGTGGTGGTGGTGGTGGTGGTGGTGGTGGTGGTGGTGGTGGTGGTGGTAGCAGTGGTGGTGCAGTGGTAGTGGTGGTAGTGGTAGTAGTAGTAGTAGTAGTAGTAGTAGTAGTAGTAGTAGTAGTAGTAGTAGCAGCAGCAGCAGCAGCAGCAGTATATATTTTTTAATTTATTATTATTATTATTTTATAATTTTTTTTTTGGGGGGGGGGCATTGGTGATAGGGATTAGCTTGGATTCAGATTTTGTTATGGTTTTTCCCCCTTGCAAAAAGTCTTAACTATGCCACTGCAAACAAGTATGCATTTCTGGAAATTTTCAGGCAAAAGTGCTCAGCCCCTATTGAAAATAGGCCCGTACGCGTATGATGATACCCCTGACGAATTTGAGTTAAAAAACTATAATTTCCTTGGTGTTGCCTGGTTGCTGTAATGATAATTTTCGGTGATGATAATTATCATCATAATCAAAATTATCATTACAGCAACATCATATAACCATTATCATCTCACCATTTTCGTAAGATCTCTGTCAATTATTATGTCATATGGTCATTACCAACCTGAATGATGTCATCAACATCACTATCAGATGACTATGATGGTGTATAATCATCCCCATTAACAATGGAATACATTGGCAGTGACAACGACAACTTCACAATGACTTCTTTCGATAATGATGGTGACAGTAAATGTAAATAACGTTGGTGATGATAATGGTTGACTATGATGGGTAATGAATGTTTTTTTAAAGTGAGTATGATGATGGATCAATACAATGAAGGAGATGAGTATATATTGCGATATATCTTGTATCTTTGGTTTTTTCAAGAATGACATGAAATAGATTTAAATGTTACTCCTTCAGGCAAATCTCCGGGCTTTCTTTACATCATCCCCAGAAGATGCTATCGTAGAGTGGACAAAAGGACTTCGGGCGAGCGCAGCATTTGTAACTTCTTTTGCTTCTACATCTTCCTTCGGTCCAGGAGTTACCAGGTCTATAACCGAATTTGACGGCACTACAGTATATGTGTACACACCTCCGAAACGGACTAAAGAATTGAATCCAGGGTTTGTGTTCATTCATGGTGGAGGATTGACGTTTGGCAGTGCAGGTTTGTAAACGTTATGTTTTCATTGACATTGAAGTCTTCTTAAAGGCGACATAAATTCTGATACAATCATTATTTTGTATGATAGAGGATAAAAAGGTTAATCAACTGCCAAAAACAGCAAGTCGAAATCTGATTCCTATCTTAAGCTATTCATGTTTGAAATTGACACATGGACTGCCATTTTGTTCAATTCTGTATTGACATATTGTGCATGATGACATAGTTTCCCCAATAGGGGGACATACGAATTATAAAGTATTTCTTTATAAATGTGATTAAAGTTTTTATTCCAAAAGGATGTGACACACATTTTTAACATCATGTTTTGATAATTTCATGTGTACACAAAAATTTCCTTGACCCTTACAAAAGAAAAACACTTTTTCATAAGCTAGATCTACCTACTGTGGTGTAGCGGTTATAATACCTGTCTACAGACCACGAGGCCCAGGTTCAATCCTGGGGTGGGTAGACACGCCAGTGCACCACAACTGGTTATCAAAGGCCGTGGACATTGACTTGGTTGTCGATGTTATGTCTGTCCGTACGTCGTACCTGTGTTCTCGTCTGGGTCGTATTAAGCGTTTCGTGATAGCATTTGTACTATCATAAGCGAATACGCAGGCGACGACCCCGTCATTGTAATTGTGTGTTCAACTCTCTCTCTCTCATAAGCTAGAACATTTGAGGTAGAATATAAAGAAATCCAAAGCATTCCAACATCCTGCTGCTCTAATGACATCATAATCTGCATGTTTTGAAATCAAAATGACAGCTCCCATGGTACTATTAAGTAACAGTAACATTAAAGTGTAACATTAGAGTTTTTAATAATTACAAAAAATGTGTTAGATTTGTTTCGGGAGTTAAGAAACTTGCCAGGTCAGAAAATATGTTATTTTCAAATCTATCATATGAAACAAGGATTGTGTCAGACTACAGTATGTCTCTTTAACGGCCTATACATGTACAATGCCTATGTGTTTATATGGCATAAACATCAAAGGCGGTTTATAGAAATAAACATATATGATCCACCGTACGAGGCATGATTCACTTGTGAATAAAGAAAATAAACCGAATCATGCATGCTTTCTGTCATAAAACTTGAACACTTAAACTGGCTGAATGGTTTATCCAGTCTATTGAGTTATGAAATTGATAACTAAATTGAATGATTTTTCCTTATACATTTTCCTGTCCGTTTTGAGAAGTCTGGTAACAGCTAGCACATGGTATTGTAGCCTAAAAAAAATATATATATATAAATTGCCGAGTCAAGTCAGAAGTACACTTTTTGATGATACCATGAGTTACAACGATATTTATGATATCAATCATTACATCAATTTTTTTGTCTCAAATCATCGTAATACTGATTTCTTAAACGCGGATGGATGAAGTTAATAGTGTTATTAATGATTTAATGACTTGCAAAGCAAGTGGTATTGATGTAGTGCCACCAGTGGATATCAAATATGCCCCTCCAGGTTTTCACTATTTAATTCATCAACTGTTTCGTACTTGTTTCAATTTCGGCATTTACCCTGAATCTTGGCAAGTTGGTTTTATTAACTCTAGTGTATAAAAAAGGATCAAAAGGATGACCGTCTAATTATAGACTAATCTCTATTTTGTGTGTATTGAATAAGTTATTGAATAAGTTATTGACAAATAGGCTGACTATTTGGCGGGATGATCATAACTTATACTTTCTTATGCACAAGTAGGATTTCGGCATTCTTATTCTACAATTGATGGCTGCTTTGTTCTTAGCTCTTCAACTGACTGAGATTGCACTGAAAAAACCCAAAGGGTCAATTTTTTTACTGTTTTTATTGATTTCAAATAAGCTTTTGATTGTGTCAACAGAGGTATCTTATTCCAGAAACTATATAGTATGGGAATTAATGGTAATTTTTTTGCAATTTTGCTTGCAATGTATAAGATCATTAAGGCCCGTGTTAAATATAACGATGGACTTTCCCCTACCTTTAACTGTTCAAAGAGAGTTAGACAAGGCTGTACTTTAAACACCAATTATATTTTCTCTCTTTATTAATGACATTGAATACTGCCTTGCTAATTCTGATGTAAGGCATAAGAATCAATGGCAAAATATTTGTTGCCTTCAATATGCAGACGATTTGGTTATAATATCTGACGATGCATGTCATTTTGTTGCAGGGGCTTGCATGTCAGCATGTTAATACGCTTCAAAATTATTGTGAAGCTAATCAACTCGCTCTTAACAAGGGAGCAACAAAAGTGGTACCCCCTTTATTATCTGATGATGCATGTTATTTCATTGCATGGGCTTGCATGTCAGCATTATGCTTCAAAATTATTGCGAAACTATTCAACTCACTCTTAACAAGGGAGGTACACAAGTGGTACCCCCTTTATCATCTGATGACGCATGTTATTTTATTGCAGGGGCTTGCATGTCAACATGTAAATATGCTTCAGAATTATTGCTAAACTAATCAACTCGCTCTTAACAAGGGAGGTACAAAAGTGGTACCCCCTTTATCATCTGATGATGCATGTTATTTCATTGCAGGGGCTTGCATGTCAGCATGTTAATACGCTTCTAAATTATTGCAAAACTAATCAACTCACTCTTAACAAGAGAAGTACAAAAGGGGTACCCCCTTTATTATCTAATGATGCATATTATTTCATTGTAGGGGCTTGCATGTCAGCATGTTAATACGCTTCAAACTTATTGCAAAGCTAATCAACTCACTCTTAACAAGGGAGGTACAAAATTGGTACTCCCTTTATTATCTGATGATGCATGTTATTTCATTGCAGGGGCTTGCATGTCAGCATGTTAATACGCTTCAAACTTATTGCAAATCTAATTAAAACAGCTTCTATTTCTAAAATAGATTTTTATTGTCAAAATGGACTGGACTAAAGCCTTCGCATTACCACTATACTCCTTTTTTGGTGCTTAATACACTCTGTACCAGAATAGGAAACACAAATTTTGCTAGCTATTCTGGTACAGAATTGATTAAGTATCAAAAAAGGGTATAATGGCAAAGTGAAGGCTTTAGTCCAGTTCATTTTGACAATAGAAATCCATTTTGAAAATAGAAGCTGTTTTAACTCTCTCTCTCTCTCTCTCAATAAGGAAGGTACACAAGTGGTAGGCTTCAAACTTATTGCGAAACTAATTAACTCACTCTTAACAAGGGAGGTACAAAAGTGGTACTCCCTTTATTATCTGATGACGCATGTTATATCATTGCAGGGGCTTGCATATCAGCATGGTTATACGCTTCAAAATCATTGCAAATCTTAATAACTCTCCCTCTTAACAAGCGAGGTACAATAGTGGTACGCTTCAAACTTATTGCGAAACTAATCAA
>JAIGNY010004555.1:40000-55000 GCA_020152595.1 Chiridota heheva | reverse complement strand
GTCTGTGTTAAAATAGTGAAATAGCTCAATCACTTACCATCAACTTTGCATGGTAGTTTCCTGAATGTGAATTTTGTTATGTGGAAACATAACAAAATAAGTAATATGTATTGGCATGATACATGGCATTTAATACATATCATAAGATAAAAGTTAAACATGACATTGTACGTATATCATAATATAAAAGCTTAACATGACATTTCATACATATCATAAAGTTTAATATTGAAAGAAAGTAAAGAGAAAAGTAAAGAGAAAAGTCTGTGAAATCTGACAGTCTGAATTGGATTAAAAATTATTCAGGCTAAAAATTAATAACAGGTCAGTTCATGTTACTCACCGTCGTCCTTATTTGTAACTGACCCTGTTGAATCACGTTGAACTCACTGGTTTGTTCAGGATAAATTTGGAGATGGCACATTGTTTGTTAATATACGTATACTAAAAACGCTATATAAATTAATTTTATTATCAATATTGTTGTTATCATTATTAGTAGTAGTATTGATGCGATGCGAAGGATGATAAAACACATGCGCAGTCGTTTAAGTGATATCTTATTATCACTTATTTTTGCATATGAGAACTTGTCTTTCGTTTTTCAGAGAGCTATGACTGTATAACAAGGAGGATATCGCTTTCACTTAATGCCATCGTAATCAGTATAGAGTAAGTTAGATTTGATCTTTTTTCATGCGCATATTTGATATATATGATATGATGTGATTGGATAATAGTGAATTAAATTACATATGGTTAGTATATAGTTACAGTATGCAGTCCAATGATATTAGTTCAGAAGATTGGAAGCAGGAATTTGGGAACATGTAACGAAAAACAGGCTTTTTTGAGTTTCGGAAGATATACAAAATTACAACACAATCTCACCCAATAAGGGAAATGCAACAATTTCACTAGCTGACTTGGAGCGTTACTAATGCATAAACATAATTTTGAACAACATAAGTTATAAGTAAGCATAAGTTTTAACAACATTAAATCTTGAGAGTATGAATACATGCCACAGCTAAAAAAGCATTAGCAAAGGTAATTCTTACTATTTATTAATCATGACATATAATTTTTATTTTACAACACAATGTACGTGTTAAAAAGTTGCTTTCTGTTCCTAAAAGTACATTCCCTACTTTTCCTAAATGTTCATTCCTAAGCCATGGTGCATTATGGACCTTCTGCATTACATTTCCCAGTGTATAAGGCATTAGGATTTCCACCAATCGTGATGACGTGGGAAGTTTAGTGTGTTCCGGTTGTAACCTATGCAACATAACAGTTTGTTAAAGACGTGATGAATGCAAACAGTTTTTCCCTTTCTTGAATTACAGTTACCGGCTTGCTCCAGAATATCCTTTCCCTGTTCCATTCGAAGACAGTCTGAGAGCAACGAAATGGTTTTTGAAAAACGCCAAATCCTACAGAGTTGATCCAGAACGAGTTGCCATTGGTGGAGACAGTGCTGGTGGCTACCTAACAGCAGCCGTTGCACAAGCTATTTATGACGACCCATCTGTACCAAATCTCAAACTGCAGATTCTGATTTACCCATGGACCCAAAGCTTGGATACAAATTACCCATCCTATCAGAAGTATGAGAAAGAATTCAAAGGAAATGGAATTGTATCTAGAAAAGCAATGTCTTATTTCATCGCTATGCATGTTTGGGGCAAGAACGGGGTTTTAAGAATACAGGACATTATAGAGAATAAGCACACATCTTCAAGGTTTAAAAAAAGCGCTGTTTATAAGGAAAGATTTTCACATGATCTTCTGCCCGATGAATTTAAAGATCCTGCGTATTATGAGGGGAAAACGCCAGATAATGTTGGTGACGAAAGTATTTGGAACGAGAAGAAGGATGTGTTCTTAGATAAGAGGTTTTCTCCACACTTGCGTAAAAACTTTTCTGGGTTACCTCCAGCATACGTGTTAACTGCTGGGTTTGATCCTTTACGTGATGAAGGAATAATCTATTCCAAATTGTTAGAAAAAGATGGGGTAAACGTCACATGGGTTCATTATGAACAAGCGTTCCACGCTATCTTTCATATGACACCAATAACACAATTTCGACTCGGTACTAAAATGCTGGATGACATGCTGATATATACGAGTGAAAGATTGTAACCACATTGGAATCATTTACAATCTCCGCTTTCATTTCTATTTTCACTTTTTCGTTTTTTTTTGCAGACACTAGAATATATATGTTTGGAACTTTCGCAATAATCAGTTGGTATAAGTTTTTCTATCACCTAATGATTTTATTCTGCTTATATTAATTGATAGCGCAACCGCTTATCACCCGGCATTGGCGTAGGCAGGTTTTTTGTTTGGGGGGGGGGCTACTCATTGGTATGAATTTTGACCCGTGACAGTATCTAAGCGGAGCGCCACCATGGGTTGGCGCGTAGCGTTCAGAGAAATTTTTCCAATAAATGCTGCCTATAGATTGCCGGAAATGGCACTTCCCAGGCCTAAAAGTTGCAAATTTGAGGCTGTTTTTCTTTGATTGTTCACAATTTTGCCAAAATTTTGCTGTACATTTTGCCCAAATTCTTGGTTGCCAAAAAAATTGGAGGAACTGTGCGACCTGCCCCGCCACATACTTGCCGAAGTACAATTTATTCAAACTCTACTGCGTAGCGATATAGGAGCAGTTTGGTTTGATGCCTCTCGAGTTTTTATGGGGAAGGGGGTGGTACATGTCAAAAGAAGATATTTGTAAAGCAAACAGAAGATCATTGATCACACTTGCACACCTGGCCAATATTTTTGACTCCAGAATATTGAAAAATGAGGGTTTGAGTGAGGTGGCATTGTACTTACTTGTTACTTGGAGTCGAAAGGTTGGAAGTAAGATTTGACAATCAAAGTTACCAAATCATAATTTTAGATTCAACCGCCGCGCTGATGTTATGGCAAATTTGTCGATGACTGATTCCACGTCTGGGCAATGGGCCCTATGAATTCGAATAGAATAAATGCCTCTAGTCGGGCTTCCGTCATTGTTGACCGAATAGCTGTTAAGGGTTCTTTTCATTTTTGAAAAGACTCTCTCGGCCTGTGCAGAAGTCACTGGCAAAGTTGCCAGCAACTGGAGCAACAGTGATATGTTAGGAAACATTTCAGAGCAATGACCCAGGGCACAGACGGATGAAGATGGTCGGGACTTGACAGGAACATTTTTCCATTTCTTCCTCCATAACATGTATTCGCCCTTAACAATCATGAAAGGATCTCTAATCAAACTTGCATACACCTCAATAGCAGGAGTTAAATCATTCCACTGCCTCTTACCGTCAGCTTGTTTGGCGAATTCCATACAATTTGGTACAAGGTAGTTAAGTTTCATAATCTGTTGTTGATGTGGTCCAAATCTGTGCTTGAGGTCTCCAATAATGGAGTCTATGGCTGGATAAAAAAGGTGTTGTTGATGTTCCAAATCTGTGCTTAAGGTCTCCAATAACTGAATAATGGAGTCTATGGCTGGATAAAAAAAGTTGACTCTGTAATAGCCTTTGGTGGTGTTGTCTGATGTTTGAGCATTTGGTCGGTATGAGCTTCTAGCTGCAATGCGTGGTTTTCGCAGTTCCACCTCTATCACATCTTGTGCGATTGATTCTGCCTTTTGATACAGGTCATGGAACTCCCCTTCACTTCGCAATTCTTTGAGAACAGACTGGAGACGGTTTACCAAGGCTAACGCTTGGGATAAATCTCCCCACTGTTTGTAAGACTCAGGAAACTGGTAGCATCAATCCTGACAGTTTCTCCAAAATGACTGAAGCAACTGCAAATTCTGAGTTGCACACCAATTTTCAAGGCTTTCTGCTTTGTTTCTGTCGCAAGGTGATGCCCAGCATTTGAATTCCGATAAGGCATCTAGTGTATATTTCAAAAGTTGCATAAATGTTACAACTGCTGTGTGTCGTTCCACAGAACGTGTTTCGCACAACGTAATCAGGTGCTTCTTGGTCATGGAAATACCAGAGTCACTTTCTATGAGGCTCTTCAACAGATCCGTTTTTTTGCACTTGCTCGAAAAGTCGATGAAATTTCTCGCACAACCTTGCGGAAGCACTCAAATTTAGGCAGTGCATGGCGCAATGAAAATAAAAGGCCAATGGAGCTGCCTTTTCATTGTTGCTGAAGCACCAACCCGTTCACTGGCCATGGCTCCTGCCCCATCATAGCCTTGTCCCACACAAAGAGACAGATTCAAATCGAGCTCACAAATCTTTCTTAGCAACGTTTCTCCAATAGCTTTGCCACTCAACTTGGTTTCATTATGCTCAATTTCACCAGGATTATTAGATTTGATGTCAGAAATCAAGTCCAATACCATTACCGTATCCTCATGCAATCTCCAAACTCCAGAATCGCTAGGTGAAACATATCTTATAACAATTGCCAGTTGTTCCCTTTTTGGCGATCAATGTTTCATCAGCTATGATAGACCAGAACTGTGCTTTTTTGATGTTAGCAACAACACTTTCCCTAATCATGTCACCAGCAACGCAAATAGGTTCATTTTGATTCAAGGATGATAGGTAGGTTGCATTAGCATGGGAAGTTTTATATGGTCCTTCAAAAGTAAATCCCCACTACGAAGTCAAAAACGAAGTAACCCTAAAATTTCCGTCATTTTCTGTTCCCGCCATCCTATTTTTCTGGACTGTGAACATATATAAAAATTGTGTGTTTGCTTCACCCACACCGACGATGACAAATAGCTTTATAAAACTCGTGGAACTAAGCCTATATTAAAGACGATAGAAGAACAACAAATGGTCACTTATGTATACATATCATTAATACATTTACTGGACTGGGCATACATTACCTTCATCCGTGTTTTCCCTTTTCCTTTTTAAAAACCATATGCGAAAAGTGACATTTTCAAAATTCAAATTCAACCGAACTTAATTACCGCCTTCAGAGTTTAGACAAATTGATTTCTATTTGTGGAAAATTTTGAGCAAAATAATGGGGCACTTGTAGTACTTTGTTATCGCAAAGCAGTAGCAGAATGGCGCCATCTTCCATCGTCATCGCGTAAGAACAGGCTTGGCAAGTTCACGGCTCTTGACAAATTAAAAATTGCGTCAAAATTTCATTTAAAAATTTGAATTATTTTTTGTTTTGTTTTACAGGGATACAATGAATTTACATTACAGGAAATGCAGAGAGATTCGCATTTCATGTATGCGCATCTGTACGATACATCGGCATATAGGTGTAATTTAATTTTTGTAAATATGGGATTGGGGGCCATGGCCCCCGTGGCCCCCCCTCTGGCTACGCCAGTGTCACCCGGTACGTTGTGGTTCGTTTCCCGACCGGTTCGTACCAACGATTTAATAATGGGACTTGCAGCCCTCTCGGTTGGTGCTCAGCATAAGAGATTGGAGCAGAGTAACAGAAGAGGCTTGTGCGCTTTAAATATGTTTGCTGCAGCTTTTAATCATCAACGTTTCCATTGTAAAGCTCTTTAAGTACACGTAGAAATGTGTTATATAAGAACTACGTATTATTATTTATTATTATCTACCTACTGTGGTGTAGCGGTTATCATACATGTCTACGGACCACGAGGTCCTGGGTTTAAGCCTGGGTTGGGTAGACACGCCAGTGCACCACAACTGGTTATCAAAGGCCGTGGACATTGACTTGCTTGTCGATATTATGTCTGTCTGTACGTCGTACCGGGTCGTATTAAGCATTTCGTGATGGCATTGTTACTATCATAACCGATTACGCAGGTGACGACCCCGTCATTGTAATTGTGTGTTCACTCGTCGTCGTCGTATTTATTATTCTTAAGTGAAACTATATAGCTTGAGACGGTTGATCACAATATAAAACTCCACAACTTACAAGATATTATACTCCAGATATTTTCACAACTGAAATTAATATCTAGAAAAAAATATATATAAAGGATCTGGTGACTTTAATTTTTTTGTGCTATTTTGTTTAAAAAGCTATGTAATAGTATAGCAGATACCTTTTTGTTAGCATTGGGCAAGTAGGGACTTGATATTAGCTGTGTTGTGCCCTAACATTGTTTAAATGTCTGGAAGCGGGAGGAGGGGGAGGGGGGATCGACAGGAACCCTGCCACCGTAGATTTTAATCGTTATGTACTTCCCTCAAAGGCTTAGTGAAAACAATCGTGATGCCAAAGACCAACCACCGCTAATTGAATTGTTATGGGCTTGAACCTCCTAACATCGTATCTAAGCTATTTGCTGAAGCCCCGACGTGCGGTTTGGGCATCAGCATCTTAAATCTTACTAGAAACATTTGGGGAATAAGTTTGAGCATTTGTTGAAGGGTGAGAGAGAGAGAGAGTGGGAACACGAGGTGAATGAACATTCACTTAACACTTAGATTCTTCATATGTATTATGGATGGTAATAAGTCTTTGATGGTTTGTACCGCTATGAACAACACAGTCTTTTGAAATGGAAAAGTTTGGTTGATGCAATTAAAATACAACAATTGTAATCCTTGTGGCGGCTTTAATGAAGAATATTTTAAAGAGTTGCTTTTTGTGCCATTTACAATTTTAATTGAGTTGCTGACATTTGAAACACGTATCTAGCTTAACCAAGAATTCCCTTAAGGGTACGATTATATGAGCCCGGTTGAAATTTCAGCACGGTTTTAATTAGGCAGGTGTTTTTACCCTGGATGAAATTCCAGCCCCGGTGAATAGAAAACTGTGTTTTAAAACAAATTCCGATTACATTAGAAGCCAGGGTTGAAAGTACCCCTGGCTGGACCTTCCAGCCCCTAGGCTGAGATCGCCCAACCACAGTCCGGGGGCTGGAACGTCCAGCTCGGATGAAAAAATAAATAAAAACTCAACCCAGGTCATGTAAACCTAATCGCAACAACTAGATAGAGCTGGGCTAAGATTAAATTCTTAACCAAAAACGATTAAATTTTAAACCAATAATAATTAATACGTATTTTGAAGATGATGTATCAGAAAACGACATTTTGTATTTGTATTATCAAAGAGCTTCCACGTATTATGCATTATTATTTTCATTCATTACCCATGGATTTTGCACAGAAGTAAAACTAGTCAGGCCCTATGCATTATAAGTGGCACGCTTACTTACATGCCATGATACGGTATCAGGTAGCACAGAACTAATTATTTGCCCTATTGCAACCTATGATAATAGAATCAAATTTCGGGACCTTTTTTGTAACAGAAAGGGAAAGTTTCGAAAAAAATTGCCATCAAGTTTTCTGAAAAGTACCTTCATCTTTCGGATGATGGTATATTCAATAGTAGTTGACCTGAGGTGTTGGCCCTTTTTTAATGCTGAAGTTAAGAAGGTGTTATACACCTTCACCCAATAACTTTTGGTATGGATTTATGGTAAAAAATGATAGTTTATCATGACACTTTTTTGAAACGGATCGTTATGCATATCTTTATGATATGCATAGTCAAGACATATTCTTTCTATACGATTCTCAACATTTTCAACTTCTCAGCTTCCTGTCCCATTTCTCCGAAATATTTATATAAGCTTTTTCTCTGGCCTGAGGAGGTGGGGAGAGGGAAAGGGGAGGGGTATCACTTGGGGCTTTCGTAGCCTACTAATACCTGATTAGTTCTGTGCTACCATCACAAGTTCGCATCGCGCAGTCATTCGAAGCAATGATGCGATCTTCCTGGTTCCACCATTTATTTTTAATTTGTATCGAGCTTAATATTTAAAGTAGAATTGTTGATATTGTGCAATGAATTAAGTAAAGTCTTAAAGTGAAAACAAATGTAAAATTTAAATTTCTTTTATACGCTTTTAAGTAGGACTACACCACTTGCATTTAAGTTTATTACACTTATATGGCGCATTATCTAAATAACTTATTCTAATGCGCCTTACAAAATATGCATATAAAGAAAATAAATACAAATGTGTAAAATAAGATAAGCATGAAATATAAAAAAACAAAGAACAAGAAAATTATGAAGAGGACTTGAAAGCACAATTAAATAAGTGAGTCTTAAGCAAGGTATGGAATTGTTTAAGGATGGAGCAGATTTGATTGAAAGAGGTAAAGTAATCATTCAAAGTTTTGGGCCAAATATTTGCAAAGAGCGATCGCCATATGTAAGTTTACTTTTTGGAACATAAAGGATGAGGTGGTTTTGAGGCGAAGGCGGTAACTAGTTTGTTTATAATGAAACATTTCAGTCAGATATAATGGGGCCATGTTATGAAGGGATTTAAAAATGAGTATTAAAATTTTAAATTTAATTCTATATGAGACAGGTAGCCAATGAAGATTTTGCAGTAGATAAAGTGATGGAGTGAAACAGTTGCTTCTTGTGACGAGCCTTGCAGCGTAATTCTGAACACGCTGCAACTTTTTCACTGTAACACCTGGCACCCCTGCAAGGAGGATATTGCAATAATCTATGCAGCTATGCACAAGTACATTTACAAGTGATATTGCAGAGCTTCTGTCCAGAAACTTCATGCACCTTCTAATGTTAAATAAATGGTAAAATGCTGTTTTGCATTTGTGATTGACATGGTCAGCCATTGTCATACCTTGATCTAACCAAGCGCCCAAATATTTGACAGTGGAAGATAATTTTACACTGTCGTTACCAATATAATACTGCCAATATTTAATTTTTTTAGTTGGTAATTGGATCCAAAAATAATGACTTCACTTTTTGAATCATTCATTTTAATTTGTTGTAAATCATCCAATCTTTCACTATTTTCAAACAACCTTCAATTTCAGCTATGACTGAGATCACATTTGATGGATCATTAGCATTGAACGACATGTATAAGCTGTGGTCATCAGCATAACCATGAATACTGGGAGAAACGGCTATCAAAGCATCAAAAATAGAAGATGCATACCATGTGAATAAGAGGTCCACAACAAGAGCCCTAGAGGCACAAAATTCTACATCAAATGCCCTTGATTCAGCATTGCTGATAAGGATTTTTGTTTCCTTTGAACTAAATAGGATTCAAACCAATCTAAGATGGTTCCATCAATGCCAAAACGCTTATTTAAGGTTTTGAGAAGCATACCATGATCAATTGTGTCGAATGCCGCACTTAGATCAAGGAGTACTAGAATGACACATTTTTGTTTGTCTAGTTGCAACAGTATGTCTGACTGAATTTTAGCTAAAGCAGTTTCTGTGCTATGGAATGGGCGAAACCCTGATTGACAGGAAGGTAATAAGTCATGCTGACTATGCTTAATCATTTGTTCAACAACAGCACGCTCAACTATTTTAGACAAGAAACTAAGATTGCTTACTGGTCGATAGTTATTATTATATGTTACATCAAGCCCTTGTTTTTTCAGTAATGGTTTACTACGGCTTCTTTCCATTGCTTGGGAATTTCCCTTGTTGCAAGAAAGATTAACCAGTTTAGTAAGAGTTGGAAGGAAAACATTGATATTCTCCTTTAATAATAATAATATTTCAAATATAATAGTAATATATAATAATAATAATAATAATAATGATAATAATAATACTACTACTACTACTACTAATGATAATAATAATGATAGTAATAATAATAATAATAATTATAATGATATAAAGTTAAAAGGTCAGCTATCTTATTTTCGATTATCAGAAATCATGTAAAAATATATGCAATATTATAGCTAGCCATGCGTGTATTCCATTGCAAAAGGTTTTGGTTGCATTTGAATTGGACACTCATATATTCTCGAGGTCTGACATCCGGAAATGTTGTGGTGCACGGCGACGTAACAATGTTTTTTTGTTACGATCTCAAACTTAAGTCAAAGGGGAAAACAAACAGTCTAGGAGAAGAACATACTTTTTCTCATTTTTCAACAAATTCCTGACATAATTTAATTTTCTTCAATATGATGTGTATTAGATAATAAGTTTCCAACATATATGAGTACCATTAATTTTCGCTGACTGTCTGAGGCGACGCAAGTATACATAAAAACATATCCTATTTACTGTAATGATAAACTTTTCCCTACAACTTGGCAAAACCGTACTAAGCTCGAACAAGCTCGTACAGAGTTACGTTGGCTGCGACCACGAGAAAAGAGGGATTTCATCACGTGACTCTAACTCGACTAGACTCCTATCTCGCCGGGGCAGTGGCTTCGTTCATAGGCATAGGAGGCGGGAAGGCTGAAGGGAGGGAGGGGGGGGGGGAGGCTGTGAAAATTCGGGCTATATTCTTATAATTTTTCGGCCACCTACCCTGGCGGTGGCACTTAACATAAACCATTGGTACGTATCCGCGTTATGAAAATCGCGAAAAAGGGGAAATTTTTTCACAACAAACGCGGACCCCGAATTAGCAAAAAAGGGTACTTGAAAAAAGTGGACACCATGACAGAAATAGCACCATTGCGTAATGCTCTTGGAACTACGCAGAGCCTATACAATTTTCTAGAAGGAAGTCCCAAGCGACATGCTGTATTTAGTGACATAGAAGTTGACGAGGAACACATGATCCACTCTCTTAAATCACAGAGTGTTACCCGATGGTCATGTCGCTGGCAAGCAGTCAAAGCCGTTCTACGCCAGATGACTCGTATAATCAAAGCATTGCTCACACTTTTTGAGGTGCGAGACCCAAAGATTTATTCTGATAGTTGGGCACTTCTAAATGCTGTATGTGATTTTGAGTTTGTTTTTGGTTTGTATTAAAGTTGATACTATCGAATACTAGCAGCCTTAGTCAGTACCTCCAGGGAAAGACGGTGGATGTAATATCGGCAAAAAGGATTGCAGATGCAACAAGACAAACACTCAAAGATAGTGGAAATGATGAAATGTTTGAACTTGTTTGGAAACAAGCTGAACTCCTCTGTAACAACATCAAAGAATGTATATCGGATACAGACTATGAATTAAAGGATCAAAGCTTCCAAGAGCACGGAAGCCACCTCGTCGACTTGAGGTTCTAATGGGGACATTAGGAGCTGGCGAAGCACAGCAGTACACCACTCCACGAGATTATTATCGTATCGATGCTTATTTTTGTAGCAAAGATAAAGTGGTTTCCCAGATGGAATCGGGGTTTGATGTGGATGACAAGAGCGTACTTTGTGCCCTTGGTGACATTGTATTAAATGAAGCTACAACTGCAAGTAGTTATGATAAAGTAGCAGGATATTATGATTTAGATCGAGACATTCTCGAAGCTGAAAAGAAGAGTTTCATTAACTGTAGAAAACAAACTAAGCAAATCATTCCTCTGGATTTTGGTCATATTGCAGCAAACGTTGTAAAATATATGTACGCGTACGACCAAAATATCATTTTGTGTACATGTGTATGCATTCTTGCAACTATCCCAGCAACGTCGTGTTCTGTCGAGAGGGCGTTCAGCGGCCTACGCAGATTAAAAACATATTTACGAAACACTATGGGGCAACAAAGACTCCATAACCTTGCAATTCTGAACATTGAACGAGAGTTTACGAACAGAATAATGCAAGAACAAATGGAAGGCATTATAAATATTTTTGGAAGCAGGCGAGACAGAAATTCTTACTTTCATTGAGAACTGTTTTTTTACAGCTAAACGATTCAACCAGTCATGCATAATATGCACAACTGTTTAAGGGGATTTTTCGTGATTAAATGCTTGGTGATTTGAATTGCACCAGCACCTATATACTTGGTAATTCACCAGTGTGTTTTTCAATGGTTAAATTTATATCATTATCATTATTATTATTGTAGCGACTTCCACAAAAATTATAACCAATATGGAAGGGTAACACGGCAAATGATTGTATGTAATTAGCGTGCGATGTAATAACCGATGCATGCCTATATGACAGTGGCGTAACCCCGGGGATAAGGGGAGGGGGTGGAAGAAGGAAACCGCCCAAGCCGGACCCAAGGGTGCCCGCAGGCAGCAGGCCCCGAAAAAATATGTAGAGTGCGACTCCCGCACCTTTGGTTCCCATGAGTTGAAAAATTATTGTCTGGGCCAAAATCAGCTTGTAAAAACATTTTTATTCCATTTTTGTAAATTAATAACTATTTGAGCAACACCTATAAAATCAAGGGAAAATATTGAACTTTTTTCAATTTTTAAAGCCATTTCCTGCAGTCTGGGAGGCATTTTTCCAAAACTTTCTTCATGCGCCACCAACCAAGGTGGCGCATAGCGTAGTTGTTGTTTTTATAATAACTTTACCCACATGATACCAAGGGGCCCGCAGTATCCCTCTCGCCCCCGGCTCGCAGAACCCTAGTTACGCCACTACTATTTTGATATGTACATTAACATGTTGAAAATTAGGGGGTTATATTTCTCGGACAAGTCGTTACAGCCCCCCCCCCCTCCCCTCCAATCAAATTGGGCTCCTACGCCCATGGCGTTTTCACACAGGTCAGTCACAACAAACATACTACATGCTATCCTACCATTCCTACCCAGCTCAGCGAATTTCGTTAACGCCATCTGATAATGCGTTACTCAGACAAAGCATACCCGATATAAAGTGCTTGCTGCAAATCCTAGTGTGTAGGTTGAAAGCCGTTGTGTCTTACAGCAGAAATTCACTTCAAACGTCGATCAGGTTCAGATGGAAATCGAGAAAATGTCTTTTTATTCCCCTGCACACAACCATTAGTGCAATTAACGGCACAGCAAGATTCCAGCATAATTATCTTACAAAAATAATCTTATATTACAACATGCAAAAGTATGTAAGTCTAAATAAGTGTACAGCAGACGACAGTGGTTTTGACCAAAAAAATAGCGATATAAACAAAGTCACGTGACCTCGTGACGTCAGCTGGAACACCTTTATAGCTGGCGGAGAACACATTTTATAATATGGCAACAAGACACATTAAACGTGATAAAATATCTCTAGAAGTTTTTGAATGGGACCGTTGCCAACTGAAAGTGATACGAAATTGATAAAGAGGGAAACATGAAAGAAAAGTTTCCATTTTTGTAAGGGTGGTCCCTCTTGGGCAATGAATGTCTGCCATGTGGAGGACCCATGCCAATACCTAGGATGTTCGTGACATGATCGGGGAAAACTGATTGAGAGGTGTTTATTGTCTACATAAAACATTTCTTACTCGCACTATCAGACTTTTAGGCTAAGCGTTTCCATTATGAATAATAAAAATAATCTGAAGCTTTTGCCGCATCAAGTTTTTTTTTCCTATCAGTATCGTGGCAAAGATCAGGGCTCATGTCCTGCCACGACATGTTAATGAGGGCCAAAGTTGGCTCAGATTTAGTGTGTTAGGGGGTAAGTATGAATGTAAAACGATCTTATGAATAAAGTGCAATATGCATCATTTTAAAGTACGTTCGTGTAAACATATAGCATTTCACATTATACATCTGGAGGAACTTCCTCTCCTACCAAAGAAGTTTCTGCGGTCATGATCCTCACGTTCAAATAAAAAATCATATTTGAAGCCAGTGATTATTTGATTAATGAGCTACGTTTATAAAAACATTATTTGTAACCAGGCGCTTTAGTAGACCATTTTTACTGGGGGAGGAGGGGCAAGCTATATGGGTCAAGGGGTCAAATTTTTGGGGGGTGTGACACCCTATGATGTCACAAGAATTTTATCATTACTTTCTGCTGCTATATATAAGATTAAAAAGTTAAAGCCAATTCCGGGAAACAAAAGAACCGCCAAACTTCAGTGACTAATTTTAGACTCCCTGTTCAAAACATGCGTCAACCATGTATGTGCAAGAATTAACCAGGTTCCAAAAAAATCGATCGAGTGCCATTCAACATTTATAACAGTTGATTGACAGAATAAAGAGAAAAAAGCGAACATGTACATCGTCCCTCTGGATCTGGTGTAACAGGAAATTCGGTCCCCTGTCGGTGCTTATTTCCTAAAGAATGTCTAGTAAATTTGGTCCCTTCCGGACTAATTTTACTAGGTAATTTACTGGTGTGTCTGTATGGTTCCTTCAACTAGTTGAAATGATAAGCTAAAACCGAAGTTAGTAATATTTATGTACGGAATACAGTGCCGTTGTACTCGTAGAATTTGCCCACGAACAGAAAATGGCTTCCAGTAAGCTTTTTGGTGAAAAAGAAATATATTTTCCTCGATCTGGGCACTACACATCTAAAGACAAAACAGCGTGCTTTACGCAAATCAGCAGTGAGATTTACTGTGAAGGGAAAAGAAGGGCTTTTCCTTGCAAAGGTGGACAAGTTGTCTCCAAATTTCCTAGGAAAAAAGGGCCGAGGGCCCAAATTTCCTAGCGGACCGTTTCAAATTTACTGAATGGCTACTGTTTAATTAGCCAAACCAAAATTGTATCATTGCCTAATGGCAAAGGAACTGTTTTACATTATTATAGGACTTTCTGAAGTCGACGGGCCACGACCGGTGTAAAAGTAAATTTGTCCCCCCCCCCCTCTTCGAAATGCATTTTGGCCCCCCCCCGGCCCTTATTTCCTAGGAAATTTTGGCCCCAGACAATTAAACCGTAGCCATCCAGAAAATTTGGTCCTCCCTCATAGTAAAAACTGTCCGCTAGAAAAAGCCCTTCCTCTCCCTTCACACTAAATCTCACAGCCGTTTTGCGTAAAGCACGCCTTTTTTTCGTAGCCTATCACTTCTTATCACTTTTTAGCTTATCACTTCAGTACACAAAATTAATTAAAGGAACCGTACAGACATACCAGTAAATTACTTAGTAAAATCAGTCCAGAGGGAACCAAATTTACTAGACATGCCGTAGGAAATAACCACCGGGGGCTCAAATTTACGAGGAGGAGGGAGGGGGGAGGAGGGCAACATTTGCTATCACACCGGCCGTTTTGAAGGGGCTATGGTCGTAAAGTGGATGTATATGTTTCCGAATTATTTACGATCTCAATACTTTCGCCTGTCTTTGTACAATTAAAACAAACTGAAATTCAGGAAAGAAAAATTACATCAAGATTTTGA
>JAIGNY010004555.1:22500-35000 GCA_020152595.1 Chiridota heheva | reverse complement strand
TAATTTAATGATGAAAATAATGAAACGTCTGAGATTAAAGAAAATACGTACTGAATCTCCTAAGATGTTAGATTTTAATAAATTACGTTAAAACATTTGTGCACAGGGTTTAAACGATTTTCAACTGTGCATTAAGATGCCTTTGATGTATTTTCTACATTTGTACGTATTCAGTTATTACACAATATACTACATGGGACCGTATATACGGAAACCAATTATTATACATACTTGCCGTACGAATGGGTTTCCGTCAAATATAATTTTTTTCTGCGATAAACGGCACTTCTCAGTTAAAGGCTGCCCGGGACTATATGACGCGAAATTAACTTTAAGTATAAAAGGGTTGTTTGTAATCAGGTAATGTACCCTCTGACGGAGGCTCCAGACGGACAATCAGATTGGCAGAACACTTATCATAGGCGATAGTAATAAGACTAACAATTTATAAAAGAACATTTTGATACATTTATAAAATACATTCACAATCCACGTCAGAGTTGTCACTACAAAACTAATTAAGACAAGTTGGCTTCCTTTTGCATCAAACACACAAGGCATACCATGCACTACATCAGTCTGGTTCGTACCTCCGATCGGGAGAACAGTTTTGTTCTCCCGATCGGGGATCCTTAACAGAAATATCTCACAGTGCATTTATCTAAATCCAAAGTTCAGAATCGGACACATTTCGAGCGCGGGGAACTTAACCACTGCCAAGGGTTCAAATTTTTCTTCACGATTTGAAATTATGGCATAAGAAATATCTTTTCACCGTGCGTTTTTAAAATTCACCGTGCGATTTTCGAGAAATTTGAAGAATAGTGATGAATTCTTATTATGTGTTACCGTTAGGCATTCGCGTTTTAACAAGATTTTCGGAAATTATGAGAAATAACTTGGGGATTTGTAAAAAAAACTGCGTGATAGTAGCGAAGTTGTTTAACTTTCGCGAAATTAAACATGAACAAAGTAAACTTTGTTACAAATCTTCAAAGAAACGACTAATAATCGTCTATGACTGAAACTTCACAATAAAAATGGCCGCTTCCATTTGTCATTATAAGCTTAGTGCGCATGCTTGAGTCTCCCGATCTGGGGACTTATTACTGTGTCCCCCGATCGGCGTTACGAACCTAACTGTATCTGGTTTAAAAGATTGACAAATAGGGTTAAGAAACACAAGGAAGTTTATGGTCCACGAACAACCCCGTAATGTTTTGTCATAAGCAATTAAAAAACTATTTGACAAATAGAAATATCTATTCAATAACTAGTTATGATTCTTGATGAATACTTAGCCATTTGTCTGATTTAAGAGTGCTCTATGGTTATGGTAAGAAATACTAAACGAGCGGTCAGCAAACAATTTCTTTTGGGTAAAGGGAACATTAATAATGAGGGCGGCAGAAGACCTAGTGGCATAGGAGGATGTTTTAACATGGAGTAAGTCAGACAGATATGAAGGGGCTAAGTTGTTGAGACACTTGTAGACAAGAAGGAGAATTTTGTACTTAGCACGGGCCTGAACAGGAAGTATATGTAGACTGCGTAAACATTCTGTTGAACTATGGAATTTGGATTTCTTTAGAATTACTTTAGCTGTGAGGTTTTGTACTCTTTGAAGAGGTTGCAAGTAGGAAGAGGGTAGGTTGACAAATAAACTAATACAATAATCCATATGTGAAAAAATGAGGGAATTTGCCAATTTCAGTGAGGTAGCCTTATCTAGGTAACGACATATCTTTTTTAGTTTGTACGAAGCAAAGGATGCTGCTTTAGCTTTTTGTGAGATGTGATGCTTGAGGTTCAGATTCGCATCTACAGTTACACCTAGTAATTTTACAGTTTTAGCCCTTTCTACGGTTACACCACCAATGGACAGTGAGGATGTGTCACACTTAACTAGCTGTTGAGTACTTCCCAAAACAATAAATTCGGATTTTTCATCGTTCATTTTGAGACGATTAGCGTGCATCCAATTACGCACATCTACCATGGTAGATTCCAGACTTTTCATTGCCATGGCCTTGGAGTCGTTATCACCTGGCTTAAAAGAGGTGTAGATGCTATGATCATCAGCATAGTTAATGATTGTTTGATCATCTGTTACACATTCATCTAATGTACTGGTATAACAAGTAAAGAGAACCGGACCATTTATGCTACCTTAAGGAACAGAGAAATCAATGTCTACAGCTTCAGAATACTCTTTTCTCACACATACTGAAAACTGCCTGTTAGATAGGTAAGATGATAGCCATTTATGGGCGGTTTCACGAATGCCGAAACGCTTCTGAAGTATATCTAGTAAGAGCTGGTGATTGACCGTGTCAAACGCTGCGCTGAGGTCCATTGCAACGAGGGGCGTCAGCAGCTTTTGTTCCATGTTGTTCAAGATAGCATCAAATAATGCTACCAAAAGAGTCTCTGTAC
Source organism: Chiridota heheva (assembly GCA_020152595.1). Lineage (NCBI taxonomy): Eukaryota > Metazoa > Echinodermata > Holothuroidea > Apodida > Chiridotidae > Chiridota > Chiridota heheva. The sequence goes on along the minus strand of JAIGNY010004555.1, from coordinate 32,564 downwards.
TGTGACTGTAGTGAGGACGATATGCGCTTTGATATGTTGGGAGAAGGTGATAGTTGTCGATATGTTGGAAAAAACTCCCGAGAAAGGCTCTCTCTACAAGTTTAGAGACAAATGAGAGTTTACTCACTGGGCGGTAATTCTTTTTAATATGTTCAAGATTTGATTTTTTATCAAGTTGATATCCCGGGTTGATATTTCTTGTAGCATTTCAAGTTTGATATACATAAGGGTTTTTAAAAACCAGGACCCAGTATTACAAATTTTCAGCTAAGAAACCAAAAGTTAGTGTCATAGGTTTAGGAAGGGAGGGTGTGAGTTATCCATGTACTGTAATTAACAAATCAATGATGCCGTCCACGTTAGAGATTCCTTGTTCATTTGCTAGACTCTTAGTGGGGAATTTGTTTGTCTTACTAATTTCTACTGTTTTGGAAACACAAATTTTGTTAGCTATGTTGGTACAGAGTTTATTAATTACCAAAAAGAGTATAACGGCAATGTGAAGGCTTTACTCCAGTCCAATTTGACAATATAAATCCTTTTTGAAAATAGATTGTTTTGATATTAAAACCAATTTGATCGAAAATAAAAGGATTTCAATTTTTGGCTCTGATACGATAGCATTAGGAACCTACGCGGTCATGATGGTGTGTGTATGTATGTATGTGTGTGTGTGTGTGCGCGCGCGTGTGGGGTGTGTGTGTGGGTGGGTGGGTGTGACGGCCAGCTCGTTAACGAGATATATCAAGAACAGTAAACTGGATTCATGTCATATGTGGTACAGAGCCCATGGACCGTAGTAAGCCCTTTTGTTTTTGTTGGTGATGTCATGCATATTAACGAGTAGGCGGGGCTTAAATCTTAAAATGTTCATATTTTAACAACTGCATGTCTGTTTTGTTTCATATTTAGGATAATTATGATGTTAGCTGGTGTGTACATGTTCATGATGTAAAAACATTGAATTTCATTAATATGCATAATGGACGGGCTTCACATGAATTTGTTGAAAAGATCTTGTAAACACAGTATCTCAAGAACTGTACATGAGATTCAGTTCAAATGTGGTACACAGATAGTCCATGGTCTGTAATGTGCCCTATTGTTTTTGGTGGTGATATATTGCATATTATTGAGTAGGTGGAGCTTAATGTAAAAATCTTGAAATGTTCATATTTTACCAATCTCATGTGTGTTTTGTTTCATATTTGGGATCATTATCATGTTAGCATAAAGTAATGCTCATGGTGTAAAAAACATCGAATTCTTTAGTATGCATAATGGGCGGGGCTTCACATGGTTTTGTTGAAAAAGCTTGTAAACACAGTATCTTAAAAACTGTACATGAGATTCACTTCATATGTGGTACACAGATATCCCGTGGTCTGTAATGTGCCCTAATGTGTTTGGTGGTGATGTCTTGCATGCATGTTAATGAGTAGGCGGGACTTAATGTAAAGATCTTGAAATGTTCATATTTTAACAATCGTATATCTTCATGATGTAAAAAACATTGAATTTCATTAATATGCATAATGGGCGGGGCTTCACATGATTTTGTTGAAAAGAGCTTGTAAACACAGTATCTCAAGAACTGTACACGAGATTCAGTTCATATGTGGTACACACATATCCATGGCCTGTAATGTGCCCTTTTATTTTTGGTGGTGATATCTTGCATATTAATGGGTAGGTGGGGCTCAATGTACAAATCATGAAATGTCCATGTTTTAAAAATCTCATGTCTGTTTTGCTTCATATTTGTGATCATTATTATGTTAGCTGCTGTGTACATGTTCATGATGTAAACACATTGAATTTCATTAATATGCGTAGCAGGCGGGACTTTATATGATTCTGCTGAAAAGAGCTTATAAATACAGTATTTTAAATATGGTGATCTTGATTTATGTCATATTTTGTACACAGAGAGCCGGTGGTCTGTAGATGTCCCCTACTGGTTTGGGTGGTGATAACATGTATACTAATAAGTGGGTGGGGCTTAAGTGAAAATTTGGAAAAAGTGATAAATGAGCAACTGTATATCTGTTTTGCGTCATATTGAGCATGATAGTTTTGTTGTTTATTGACTATTGTGTTCATGTTTATGTTATCAGCAAATATCATTAATATGCATGGTGGGCGTTGCTTAATGTGAAAGTGCAAAATGATGTAAATACCATACTGTATCTCATGAACAATATATCACATTTATGCTATATCAGGTACACAGATGGGTAATGGTCTGTATATATGTTCTTATGTTGTGGTAGTGATATCACGAATATTAATGAGTAGTCGGGACTTACTGACAAATTCTTGAAATAGAATAAATGAGCAACCATTTTTGCATCATACTTGCTTTGATAATGCTGTTAATTATTGTGCAAATGCTAATGTTGTCAATATTTTTATTTATCTGCATGGTGGGTCAGTGTAGTTTATGAATAAATATCATGGAACAAATATTTCATAATATACAAAAACATGACAATTAACACAAATTTTGCAAATCAATCAGCTTGTGAAGGAAAAAAAAGCATCGGAACCACAAAACCTTTTGATTCTGGTTTAGTTTCGAATTCCTAGCTAAGTGAAGATCCAAACATCGTTTAATCTGTTATCATATGCGAATTTTATCATTTGATAATTAAAGGTATGACGCAAATATGTGTTTCTACTTTTAAGGTTTAATTTGTTGGGTTCTAAATAGTATATTTTCTATCAAAATAATTCTGAAGGCATATATGAACACGTTTGAAATATCTCATTCTTAGCGTTGTTCCATCAGGTTACTCTGAGAGATGATCATTATACTTTCGAACAATGACATCACAAATTAACATACTGTGTTGTGGAATCAGGACATTGAAAGTTAAAAAAGCTGAAAACTTGTTCATTTCTACGAAAATGTTATAAGATTTGTATACTATTTTCATTAATTCATAACCAAATATCCAATATATTTCTTAGTCGATATTGGTGTAATCAAATGCTTAGCAGTTTTCATTTCATTATGCATACAATCAACCCATCAGTCAATCTCTGCCATTCTACATAGTGTGGAAGATTTATCTGTCTTATTTCTTCCCTCGGTATTATGCTGCAGATATATGGGCATCGACGTGAGAACCCTCTAAGAATAATGATTTAAAAAAGCCCGAGTTTAGGATTTTAGATTGCAAAGAGCCAACCAGCTTTATATTTAGACTAATAGAAATACTATGCTAGAATGACGTCACACTGACGGAAGATCCTTATGTATAGATTCAGTTATGAAAGCATAAACGAGAACTAAATGAACCGTTACCTCTCACATTAAACTGTCTGTCTTTTGCTGATTTTATTGTACTTAAATAGCACGGGCTTAAGAAGATATAGACATGCAAGGAGTCGACCCACAACGGCTTCGCAAAAGGTCCAGACAAGTTTCTAAAAGGTTCAGAAATTCTGCTAAAGCGTCCATTAGTTTTAATCTTCAGTAAAATATAGTCTTTGAACAGTTTGAAGACCGTTATTTTAAAACCCTTTTTTTTTTTTTTGTTGAAATGCCATGTGCATTTTCTAATGTTATTGTGAAAAAGGCATTCGCTATCAATTATTTTTAGGAGGCAAGACGTTTAGAATATGTTTTGGTTTGGAGGCTGGCATTTTGGTGATTGGCCCATCGCAAAGTATCCTCCATTAAAGGCTAAAATATGATCGCTAACTTGCAAGATGTAGTACAGTGTGAATATTGGAATAAAAGTCAAAGAAGAACGTGAGAGACTGGTAAACCATACATTTAATTTATTCTATGCATATAATTATCCATTATTTCAAAATTTCTGCAATAAGTATAAAATTAATTTAGCATAAATTTGTCTACTTTATAGCAAGTAAGAAAATTGAAAATTAAGTAGAAAGAGAAAATGCCATTGGAAAATAGAATTTATAATAATTGACTCACATTTGGAAAGTTATGAGACAGGTCTGTGAAATATATTTTTAAAAGTACAAAACACCTGTTTTGCCTTGCTGGATACATAAACTCTGGATAAAAACGAATGTACAAGAAAAATCGTCATTTTTGTTTAATCAGCACTTTTTGCTATGGCATGTGAGGGGGTTCATCTGAGCGGGAGAAAAAATACATACATCACTAGGATTTTTCCCAAAATATTGTGATCAGGTAGGTGTACTGGCGTAGCTATATTTTTTTGCAGGAGAGGCGAAACCACAACAAAATTGAGAAACAACTTTGGATATTTTGAAGAAAACTTTTAATAATTTTGAGGACAAAGTCAGATATTTTGAAGAAAAACTTTTGAAGCTTAAGGAAAACGTCGGAAAATTTTGAGAAATAAGTCGGAAATTTGCTAACTCTTAATAGGCTTATAACTTTAAAATTCGGTTTTCAGGAAATTTTGTGGTTTTTTTTCCAAAATGGCTGGTATACAAGCTGACAACTGAACTCTAAGAACGGTCGCTTTCATCAGGATTACCAAAATAATCGAATATACTGAATTCCTTTTGTGTAAATTTTCTAGGCAGGGGAGGGGGGGGGGGGAGGGGGTGGGGAGGGGGAAAATTTCCCGTCCCTTTAGCTACGCCACTGGGTAGGTTTATGTTTGAACTGAAATATTTTGTCCATTCGATGGTCAAAATGCGTTCCCATTCAATAAATTAATTGAAAGAATTTTGCACCATATAAGAAGCCATATCAGGCCCTCAAGAACATGGAATGTTCAGAACTTTCGGCGCTTCAAACTGCCCTTTCATATGAAGTCTTCTTTCAAATTCCTAAACACGAGCTTGTATATTTTCTCCTAAAGCCTTCCAGCGGCTCGGATTAACTCTTCGACCACATCGCCTGCATCGAAATCTCTGTAGACGTCAGATCAGTTTTAATTTTAAAATGACTGAGATAAAGAGGGAATTCATCACATGACTTTAACTCAACTGGACTCCATTCTACAGGGCAGCGGCGTCGTTTCGTTTCACGTGTCTTCACACAGCTCAGTACCATCACACGTACACAAATATACTACAACCTTAACTACCAGTACCACTTCAGCGAATTTTACTGATTGCAGTTTCTTGCTCGCTTCGGATTTTTCTTCATATTTTCCTTAAGCAGTTAAGTAAGTTATATTTTCACCGGGTATACGAAGACTAACTTTAATGATAATGCCATCTGATTGTTCGTTATTCTTAAACAAAGCCTACATACCTGGCATAAAGTGCTTGCTGCAAATCGTACTGTGTAAGGCCTACGGTAGGTTGAAACCCGTTGCGTCATACAGCAGAAACTCACTTCGAAGGTCGATCAGGATCAGATGAAAATCAAAAAAATGTCTTTTTATTCTCCTGCACACATCTATTAGTGCAACCAAGGGCACAGCAAGATTTCAGCATAATTATCTTACAAAATAATCTTATATAATAAATGCAAACGTATGCAAGTCTAATTCAGTGTACAGTAAACGACAGTGGTTTTGACCGACAAAATGGCGATTTAAACAAAGTCACGTGACCTCGAGACGTTAGCTGAAACACCCTCACAGAAAAGCTATAACTTAAAGATTCTTAGTTAAATTCTGTTTAATACATTTACAATGATATAATCTTAATCATTTATTTGCAAAGATAGAAACAAACTAATATTGATCAACCTTACTTAAAGTTGGAAAGAAATATTATTTTTTAAAAGTAAAATCCCTTTCTACAATTTTAATTTAAAGCTCTGCTTACTAGAAAATATACAATTTAAGTGCTCTCGAATCTATAAACAAACAAAATATCAGTAGCAGAAATTGCCAGTTTTTAACATATTTTCGTAACAAAATTTTGATAATTGTTTTTCTCATTTCAATATTATTATTCGTCGATATTATTTATTAATTTAGTGATCATATCTATCTTGTATGGTACAAACAGAACAGCGAAGGAACTATATTTATATCTTATTTTAAGGAGATCTTGAATGAAAGCATGTTTTGTGAAATGTCTCATGTGGAAAGTCTTATGTGAATGAGTAACGTTTGACAAAAGCATGTTTTGTGAAAGGCCTGATGTAGAGTCTTATGTGAATGAGTAACGTTTGACAAAAGCATGTTTTGTGAAATGTCTCATGTAGAGTCTTATGTGAATGAGTAACGTTAGACAAAAGCATGTTTTGTGAAATGTCTGATGTAGAGTCTTATGTGAATGAGTAACGTTAGACAAAAGCATGTTTTGTGAAATGCCTGATGTAGAGTCTTATGTGAATGAGTAACGTTAAACAAAAGCATGTTTTGTGAAATATCTGATGTAGAGTCTTATGTGAATGAGTAACGTCAGACAAAAGCATGTTTTGTGAAATGTCTGATTTGGAGTTGTATGTGAATGAGTAACGTTAGACAAAAGCATGTTTTGTGAAATGTCTGATGTAGAGTCTTATGTGAATGAGTAACGTTAGACAAAAGCATGTTTTGTGAAATGTCTGATGTAGAGTCTTATGTGAATGAGTAACGTTAGACAAAAAGCATGTTTTGTGAAATGCCTGATGTAGAGTCTTATGTGAATGAGTAACGTTAGACAAAAGCATGTTTTGTGAAATGCCTGATGTAGAGTCTTATGTTAAAGAGTAACGTTAGGCAAAAGCATGTTTTGTGAAATGTCTGATGTAGAGTCTTATGTGAATGAGTAACGTTAGGCAAAAGCATGTTTTGTGAAATGTCTGATGTAGAGTCTTATGTGAATGAGTAACGTTAGACAAAAGCATGTTTTGTGAAATGTCTCATGTAGAGTCTTATGTGAATGAGTAACGTTAGACAAAAGCATGTTTTGTGAAATGTTTGATGTAGAGTCTTATGTGAATGAGTAACGTTAGACAAATGCATGTTTTGTGAAATGCCTGATGTAGAGTCTTATGTGAATGAGTAACGTTAGACAAAAGCAGGTTTTGTGAAATGCCTGATGTAGAGTTTTATGTAAATGAGTAACGTTAGACAAAAGCATGCTTTGTGAAATGTCTGATGTAGAGTCTTATGTGAATGAGCATCGTTAGACAAAAGCATGTTTTGTGAAATGCCTGATGTAGAGTCTTATGTGAATGAGTAACGTTAGGCAAAAGCATGTTTTGTGAAATGTCTGATGTAGAGTCTTATGTGAATGAGTAACGTTAGACAAAAGCATGTTTTGTGAAATGCCTGATGTAGAGTCTTATGTGAATGAGTAACGTTAGACAAAAGCAGGTTTTGTGAAATGTCTGATGTAGAGTCTTATGTGAATGAGTATCGTTAGACAAAAGCATGTTTTGTGAAATGTCTGATTTGGAGTCTTATGTGAATGAGTAACTTTAGACAAAAGCATGTTTTGTGAAATGTTTGATGTAGAGTCTTATGTGAATGAGTAACGTTAGACAAAAGCATGTTTTGTGAAATGTTTGATGTAGAGTCTTATGTGAATGAGTAACGTTAGACAAATGCATGTTTTGTGAAATGCCTGATGTAGAGTCTTATGTGAATGAGTAACGTTAGACAAAAGCAGGTTTTGTGAAATGCCTGATGTAGAGTCTTATGTGAATGAGTAACGTTAAACAAAAGCATGTTTTGTGAAATGTCTGATTTGGAGTCTTATGTGAATGAGTAACGTTAGACAAAAGCATGTTTTGTGAAATGTTTGATGTAGAGTCTTATGTGAATGAGTAACGTTAGACAAATGCATGTTTTGTGAAATGCCTGATGTAGAGTCTTATGTGAATGAGTAACGTTAGACAAAAGCAGGTTTTGTGAAATGCCTGATGTAGAGTTTTATGTAAATGAGTAACGTTAGACAAAAGCATGCTTTGTGAAATGTCTGATGTAGAGTCTTATGTGAATGAGCATCGTTAGACAAAAGCATGTTTTGTGAAATGTCTGATGTAGAGTCTTATGTGAATGAGTAACGTTAGGCAAAAGCATGTTTTGTGAAATGTCTGATGTAGAGTCTTATGTGAATGAGTAACGTTAGACAAAAGCATGTTTTGTGAAATGCCTGATGTAGAGTCTTATGTGAATGAGTAACGTTAGACAAAAGCAGGTTTTGTGAAATGTCTGATGTAGAGTCTTATGTGAATGAGTATCGTTAGACAAAAGCATGTTTTGTGAAATGTCTGATTTGGAGTCTTATGTGAATGAGTAACTTTAGACAAAAGCATGTTTTGTGAAATGTTTGATGTAGAGTCTTATGTGAATGAGTAACGTTAGACAAAAGCATGTTTTGTGAAATGTTTGATGTAGAGTCTTATGTGAATGAGTAACGTTAGACAAATGCATGTTTTGTGAAATGCCTGATGTAGAGTCTTATGTGAATGAGTAACGTTAGACAAAAGCAGGTTTTGTGAAATGCCTGATGTAGAGTCTTATGTGAATGAGTATCGTTAGACAAAAGCATGTTTTGTGAAATGTCTGATTTGGAGTCTTATGTGAATGAGTAACGTTAGACAAAAGCATGTTTTGTGAAATGTTTGATGTAGAGTCTTATGTGAATGAGTAACGTTAGACAAAAGCATGTTTTGTGAAATGTTTGATGTAGAGTCTTATGTGAATGAGTAACGTTAAACAAAAGCATGTTTTGTGAAATATCTGATGTAGAGTCTTATGTGAATGAGTAACGTTAGACAAAAGCATGTTTTGTGAAATGTCTGATTTGGAGTTTTATGTGAATGAGTAATGTTAGACAAAAGCATGTTTTGTGAAATGTCTGATGTGGAGTCTTATGTGAATGAGTAACGTTAAACAAAAGCATGTCTTGTGAAATGTCTGATGTAGAGTCTTATGTGAATGAGTAACGTAAGACAATGATTTACAATTATGTATCTCTCATTGTGTTTAGATAGACAAAATACGAGGACGTGAAGTTACTTATACTCTGATTTTAGTCCATTCTACAAAATATAACTGGTACTTAAGCTGGGATATTGTCAGAGATTGGGGAATACTTCTCACCTTTTAGTTCCTTCAAAAGTATTTTCCATTTTAAAATCAATATGGAAATACATCTAAGTATATTTTTTCTTTCAAAACAGTCATTATAATATTAACATATTAGATTCAAACCTTCATTTTTTTATATTTTAAGCTAATCCTAATAAGCAAAAATACAATGGGTCAGTTCTTGTGGCTTATTCGCAGGAGGGGTTTCTTGTCTCTATAGTACGCTCGTAAATTTGGACAATAATTTTGTACCAACAGATTCTTTTGGGCCGGCTGACGACTATCTGTCGGGCTCGGGTGATCCCTCTACATGCGTCAAGGTCCATATCGTTCTCTTTTTGATAATGATGGTGGAATTTTCAAGTATAAAGTTTCTAAACACGATAGCGTGACACCATCGTAGATATTTTAATGTAGGACTATTGTCATAACTATTGTCATAACGAGAATATATATTTTCATGCAAATGTATTTTCTGTAAATGGAGATGTGTGTGTGTGTGGGGTGAGTTGTATTGCAACTTACCTTGAAAATTTATTAGGCTCAAAGTTGCGTCAGACACATCTCCAAATGTCTAGAATTGTCGCATTAATGTAAAGATTATTCTATCCAGAATTAATTACTTTTGTTAGGTGGTTTAGCTTTAACTTATTTTCTTATATTTCAAATTGGAATAATTGGATATGTTTTGCAGCAATTTCAAGCAGAAAGGCGTGATTCCAATCAGATAATTGGAAGTTTTCGCCCATGAACAAACAGGCTACGGAGCGAAAACCGTTAAATTAACAATTGATCGCACCCATCTATCATTGTGGTGGATCTGGTATGTATCTTGCATCGAAATCTAGCTTTCTTTTATCTAATCATATCTAAAGGATGATATCCAAGTCATCCAACGAAATGAAACATAAACAAGTTGCACTCGATAAAAACAGGAATCACTTCGGGCCTCATTGGATCACGAATAGAAAATATATACTCCGAACATACTTCGAAAGACTGTAGGTTTATGCTTATAAATCTGTAACAGGTTCTCTATCTGATTCATTTTCAGAATGACTTTCATCATCATCCACTCCAACAAATGTCCCTGGTGGAGGATCATCATATACTGGATCTGCGACA
>JAIGNY010004555.1:12500-17500 GCA_020152595.1 Chiridota heheva | reverse complement strand
AAAAAAAAAAAAAACTCGTACAACAGCGGAACTGTGGAGCCCCGGTGATTGAGGAGCAACGTGACAGATAAGACTGCTGACCCTGAGCAAACTTTGTTTAAACTTGGCTGCGAGACGGTTTGGGGTCGTAAGACCGCGGAGCCATGAGTCATTGTCCACAGCTCCGAAGCGGTGTCTGAAAACTGTAAGAGTTGCGGAACCGTGTAGCTCTAGGCCACTCCTATCAACACCAAAATTTGTCTATGCAGTTGATTTAAAAAGGTGTTAACGTACACCGTATAGTTACAACCTTGGTACTGCGGAGCCTATGGCTACGGATGTGGAGAAAACTAATACCGTATGTCTGTACGGGTAGTTAACCAACAGGCCGTGAAGCCGCAAGCGGCTTTGAACTGCTTTAAGAAGGTGTTAAAGTATAGTATAAACTATACGTGCCGTTGTTTTTAATAGCTACCCTGAACGTGAGATTGTCTATCAAAAGGCCACTTATGTCAAGAAAAGTATCCTTCATGGAGTTGATTTTGACAGGGGGTTTAACGTACTACGTCAACTGCATGAGTCGTTAACCCAAGCATTGGGGTAGAAATCACGGAAAAGTTGACATCGTGTGTATACTACACAGGCCATTAATTCCATTAAACACCTTTCACCACGGAGCTGAGAAGCTCGTGGCTACGTAGGGAGGGTGGGGGGGGGGGGAGGGTGATCAACGCCGTACTCAGTACGCGTCCCCCTTAAGTAGTATAGAGCTGTTATGGATCTACAAAGGCGTCAACGTGACAAGTAAGTCCCACTAGCCGTTCGCCCAGTTTGCCTCTGTTCACCACGGAGCAACAAAGCTAGTGGCTACGCGAGGGGGACTACTGCCGTACTGGTACGTGTCCCTAACGTAATAGCTATCAGTACGAAAGAACCGTCTGGGTCTATGATAGCGTTAACGCACTACATCTGTTGCATGAGTCGTTACCTCAGTATACTTCCATTCACCATGGGGCCACTGTCCTCTTGGAATAGCTAAAAATATACTGGAGCTGTATGGGATACGGTGGAGTTCACGTGCTACGCAAGCTATACGAGCCGTAAACTCTGTTTGTTTTACTACGGAGCTACGAAGTTGGTAGCTGCGTGGGAAAAGGGGGACTACCGTCGAACTCAGTACGTGTCCGGGTAAGAATAACGGCCGCGGAACTCTGTAGCTCCTGGCTACTAATCGCTTACCACGCAGTTACGCTGCTGGTGTATGCCGTTAACTCCATTTGTATTTGTTCACCACGAAGCAGTGTAGCCGTTGGCTACTTGTGGGGAATTGCCGTCGAACGCTATACGCGTCCCGGTAAGAATGACGACTGCGGAACTCTGTAGCACGCGGCTATCGGTCGCATTATCCCGAAGTTGCGTTACCCGAGTTTATCGGACGTTGCACGTTGTCCCGTGTAGGTCCTGTGGGGGCCGTAAAGGCCCGTTGACCGGAGCCGTGTAAGGCTATTCTCTGAGAGCATGAGGGCCCGTACGGGGCCGTACAACGGAGCCGCAAGGGCTTGTAGAGTGTAACTACGGAACTGTATGGACCTGTAAAGCTGTGTCGCGGACTCGTAAAATAATGTCTTGGAGCCGTAGGGACCGGTACGGAGCCATTCAGAGGGTCCGCAAAGTTGTGGCACTACCGGGATTACCGTACTTTGTACGTAAAACCGCGATAATATCTTTATCATTTGAGCGGAACGTCACGTTCAACGCGAAAATTATATTAGTGTAGTTCAGACGGTCGTGAAACTACGTAACACGATGAAAATAGCTCTCGTGATGCTATGCCTCTCGTGAAGATGGTTTTCTAAACACCCGACCACTAAGCTTCGTAACCTAAGGAAGAGCTAACACGCGACGCATCGCGGGGCATCCTGGGTGCGTAACGCACCGACATACGGGGACCTGCCCTCCGTGTCAATGATGCTGGTGAAATTTTTTGCGGAACTGTGACGTTCAACGCGGAAATCTTACTAAGGTAGCTAACACGAATGTGAAACTGCGTAGCTGATGGCTACGGTAACAAGAAGAAAGTAACTCTCGTCACGCTATACTCCTTGTAAAGATTGTTACTTATCACCTGACCATGTGGCTTCATACCTAAAGGGTCTATTTTCGGATTTTTCGTACGTTGTACGTTACCCCGCTAAAGAACTATGGAGCCGTACGGACCCATTCGCCGGAGCCGTATGGAAGCAAAAGTTGTTGATTACGAAACTGTACGGACCCGTACAGAGCCGTCCCATGACCCATACGGAGCCGTAGGGCTGTGTTACGGACCCTTATGGGGCCGTAGAAATAAGCCGTGGGGCCGTATGGAACCAATCACCGGAGCCGTACGGATCCAAATGGACCCGTGAAAGTAATCCAATGGTTATACAACGAGCCGTAAAAAAGTTAGTAGCTTACGTATAACCCCATAGGGCGCCGCCACTTTGCGGAACCGGTCCCTTCGCGGAACCGTGGTCCACAGCGGTGTACACGGGGTTTTTTCTTTTGGATATTACCGGAGCGTAACTAAACCTTAGAAGCGTTTACACGCGACGCATCGCGGGACGTCTTGGGTGCGTAACGCACTGACAATCGGGGACCTGTCCTCCGTGTCCATAATACTGGTGTAAATTTTTGCGGAAGTGTAGCGTTCAACGCGGAAAATCTTACTGAGGCAGTTCGCACGGCCGCGAAACTGCGTAGCTAATGGCTACAGAAACAAGAAGAAAATAGCTCTCGTGATGCTATACTTTTTGTAAAGATTGTCACTTATCATCTCACCACGTAGCTTCGTAGCTGGCGGATCTATTTCCGGATTTAACGTACACTGTACGTTATCCAGTTACAAAACTGTGAAGCCGCACGGACCCGTTCACCGGAGCCGTGCGGTTAGAGAAGCATTTACACGCGACACATTTCGGGACATCTTGGGTGCGTAACGTACCGACACTCGGGGACTTGTCCTCCGTGTCCATGATATTGGTGAAAATAATTGCGGAACTGTAACGTTCAATGCGTACAATTTTATTTTTGGCGTTCACACGGCCGTGGAACTGCGTAGCTAATGGCTACGGGATCAGAATGTAAATAGTTCCCGTGGTGCTATACTTCTTGCGAAGATTGTCACTTGTCACCTGACCACGTAGCTAGTGGGTGTATTTCCGGGTTAATCGTACGGTGTACGTTATCCCGTTACAAAGCTATGGAGCCGTACGGATCCGTTCACCGGAGCCGTATGGGACCGTCCAACGGACCCGTAAACACGGGCCGTAGAGCCGTCCAATGGACCCATACGGACAGTAAACACGGGCCGTCCAATGGACCCGTAAATACTGGCCGTGGAACCGTCCACTGGACCCGTACGGAGCCATAAACACGGACCGTGAAGCCGTATGGAACCGTCCAATGGACCCGTACGGAGCCGTCACGGACCCGTGAATACGGGCCGAGGAACCGTATGGATCCAATCACCGGAGCCGTACGGACCAGAAAGGGCCCATTAAATCACTTGTGACTCACGTATAACCTCTTTGGGCGCCGCCTTTACGTGGCCCTACCGGACGCTATCGCGGAACCATGGACCACAGCGGTGTACAGAGGGTTTACCCACTAAAAATATGCGCCACTCACAACTCAGTAATCTTATCGAGAAGGAAGCGCTTCTTTATAGTGGTTTATTTTATGTGTCGTCTAGGACGCCACTTAGCTTATCAATATAGACTCAGGTAACTTACGTCTGATAGACCGCACCCGTGGCTCTGCCGACTCAGTAATTTATCGAGTCAGAGACCTCCGAGAAGTTAATTAGGAAAAAGGTAACACAGTAAACTGCAAACACTGGCCTCCACGGCTCAGTAATCTTTTTGAGAAGGTGGCCATGGCGTAAGTAGAAACTTGATTTATATCGCCTTTTGGCGTTTATTTTCTGAAAAATGAAGATATATATATATATATATATATATATATATATATATATATATATATATATATATATATATATGAATGCATACATATACACTTACACCAAGACGAGAGGCAAGCCACAGCAACTTAGTACATATAAAAAAATTATCAAAAATTATCGCTCTCTGAATTTTTTTAGAAACACGAGAAAATGTACCAAACGTAAATTCTGTAATAGCGTAGGGGTAGCGTGAAAAACACGTCTGTGGAGGTAAAAAGAAAATATTAGATCTCCTGCGAAGAGGACGTAGAGAGATCCCCTCAAGATCTCTCCAACGCCCCAAAATTCAAGCTTGAAATTGAAAAACTTTGTCTAAATTATAAGCGATAAAAACGAAAACACGGTATGTACTGGTAACGTTAAATAAAATAAAGGCTATCTTGTAACAACTGTAGCTCCTTGGAGCTGTAAGAAGACGACTACTTGAATACCCTGTGGTGACGTCTACCCAATACGTATGCGCCAAAATCGATTAAAGAAATTGGCCTAATGCATACGAGAACCTGCACTGAAGATATCCTAACATGTTTATGCAATGCATACTATAACGCTAGGCTGTCCTCGTGGAAGGGCGGGTCCGAGGGTGAAAAACACTTACACCCATGGGCAAGAGGTCCACTAGACAGACACTCTTGGTGCTCTAGGGCCTAAAAACACCCGCCGCGAGAGTGGGACTCTCTCAAACAAGCCACCCGCGTTGTACGGATGGGGACAAAAACACTCTATCCTAAGTGTAGGCTACACGGGAAAGTCCTGTGAGTCGGACCAAAGAAATCCCGGACCCATGGCTACCTCGTTTTATCTCAGAAGACTTGGAAAGGCGAACCGGATAAGATAAAGAGCGTAAAAACCTGCCTGGTAGAAGCTGCAAAGAAGAAATTTGTTAGAAAAAGAGTAAATTTATCAAAGAAAATTTGACCAGTTCCACCGATGTTGTGAAAACAACGCGCTGAAAAAGAGTGAGGGTTAGGTTATATGCAGTTTAGGGCTGGGCTGGTCACTACGTTTTCAAGGTCGGTTA
>JAIGNY010004555.1:0-10000 GCA_020152595.1 Chiridota heheva | reverse complement strand
ATATATATATATATATATATATATATATATATATATATATAAATATATGTATATATATATATATATATTTGTATACATATATACATATATATATATCTATATATATATATATATAAATATATATATATATATATATATATATCTATATATATATATATATATATACATATATGTATATATATATATATATATATATATATATATATATATATGTGTGTATATATATATATATATATATATATATATATATATATATATATATATATATATATATATATATATATATATATATATATATATATATATATATATATATATATATATATATATATATATATATATATATATATATATATATATGTATATATATATATATATATATATATATATATATATATATATATATATATATATATATATAACGATGATTTATTATAGCCTTATAATAGACTGTGGAAAGTAGATGCAACTGCAAGTAAGCGGTTTACTATAACTCATTCTACATTTTGCTAAGACGGATATAAATATTCAAGACTCATTCTCGCAATTTGAAATAGCAGCAATTTCTGGCAAATAGGTTCTTGATATTTAAATGGCCGCAACCAGCATCTAGAAAGTCCTTCTTTTTATTTTTAAAGACTGAAATGTAGAAAAGACAAGCTTTTGATTCTACACGATGAACAGTAGCTGTTCCACATTTTTTATAATTTAGGATGGGAGGGCGGTGGGTATTTAAAAAATTAGATGCTGTAGCATATAAAACCTAATAACTCGGAAACCACACTGCTTATTTTCAAACTTAAGAATGTTCTGTTAAAAATATCAAGCGGCTGTGGTTACCAGATTAGATTGTTATGTTCTTACCACACTCTTTATCACCAACATTTGCTTCTCCTTCAGCACATTTGGACAACGCTCGCTGTGTTGAATTTACTTCGATTTGATTGTCTGTGATATTGTAAGTTACATCGCCAAGTGTGATAACATTCAGTTCAGAATAGGAGTTTATAAGGGCATCGAAATACTCTTTAATGTTGTCTTGGGAACGTTCAGTTGTGGCCTGCGCTGTCATTTCAACAAAAATCTTCATATCAGCGCCCTCCAGTGCTCTGCGCTTGCGCAACGTACCAGCACTTTGCTTTCTAATGCACTTATAGAATGTTACTTGTTGAAATGTGTCACAAAATGTAAAATTTCTCCGATTGCAAGTTGCCAAAAGGTTATCAGCGATACCAAGTGTGACTTTGATTATATCAGCCATATAGTTTTGGTCGTGACATTCAAATCCATCGCCAACTATAATTTCCACAAAAAAATTCCTCTGTAACACGGTTTGTACAATGGGAGCTGAAAGAGAACAGAGTTTTTATTATAGCGAACAATTTCTGTAGTTGGATGTTCAAGTTTCTTTAATGTTTTAGAAAGTTGCGTAAAAATATGTTGGGTAGGGCAAGCAATGACCTTTAATATATTTATAATGGGGCCCGAATGTTAAATTACCCACAGGCCCCTATACCTCTATTTTCGCTACAGGTTTTAAAGTGATATTTGATGAATCCGAAAAGGGGGGAGGTTTATAAAAAAGTAACTGTTTTGGTCAATTTCTCCAATTAACTTAATCATCTTTTTACTATATTAAGGGTCCTAGACATATTTCATTACTAAACCAAACTGCCAAAGGTCGAAAGGGTCGCAACTGCACTTTCATGTGAAACGATTTGGTACCTATTTGGTATCCTTACTTCTAGCTCAAATAAAGGTAAGGTTTTGCAATTTACATACCAACACAGATATTTGGAATAACTCGAGGCTCCCAAACTTCTGATTGGCAAGTGAACTTATTTGCATATCCCTCGATGCTCTTAACGAATCCGCTGATGCAGCTGACGAGGCAGACGTCATTATGAGAATTTCCACTGCAGTTAGTCATCGTGTTTTCAATAGTTAAATTCTGGCAACGTACTGTATAGAAAGGAAAAACACATATCTTCATAACATCACACAGTATCTAAAAATAAACTTTTCCAATTACTTTCTGTTACGAAACCCAAATTTTAAGAGCACGGTCCACAGACTAAATAAACCAACTGTAATTGTACTGGAGCAGTTGGAAATACCCATAATAGTTTTCAAAATATTTAAACTTGATTTTATGATAGAGACATCTAAAGCTCTGTTGGGGAAAAGTTTAGCGACGCAGAATTTCACGAATTCATTAATTCCCCTTTGCTTGTAGCAGTTTGTTTGAATCTGTATCTGTTATGATCGAAACGAGTTTCGCGGGGTAGACGCAGTTTATGTTCACGTGACTATTGAATTAGAGCGATGTAAAATCAATGCACTGCATTCAGTTATTTTATTTTGTTTCCCTCATTAAACGGGCGGAAAGGGACGTCGGAGATATTTTAAACCCTTGTCAAAAGACTTTTTTCCTATATCTGAAGGTAAGATCATATAAGTGTTTGTTTAATACTGACGCAATTTGAGCCAAGCAAAGTTTTGCGGGCTAGACGCATTGTTTGTTCACGTGACTGTTGAATTGAAGCGATGTGAACCAACGCACTAGATTCAGTAACTTGATTTTGTTTTTCACTAAACGGGTGGAAAGAAATGTTGGAAATATTTCGAATCTTAGTCAAAAGACCTTTTTCCTATATCTGAAGGTAAGATCATATAAGTGCTTGTTTAATGCTGACACAATTTAAGCCAAGCTGATTATCAAAAGTTACCGTGTATTTAACGCTACAGGTTTAGCATATGGCCTAACGTTACTTCAGTCAAATATTTATTATGAGCCGAATGTAACGTAGATCTAACGCTACACAGTAACTTTCTGTCAGAAACTTATCTATCGTGATTAAAATGTGGCGGCGTACATTTGATTCCAAAACGGGTCTGATTGACCAATCACTGTAACAGCACGTTGTACCATTGTGTTTTGACCAATCAAAACACACGAATTGAAATGTATTTACCTCCATGTTGCAGACGGTAACTGTTCTTTAACCAAGTCGCCTTCAACTCACCTTTCATAGTGGTCACTTGCACATTGGTAGCTTCTGCAAATGCCTGTGTTACCACTTTCGACCCCGCCTCTATGAATTTGAGATAAAGCATTTGAAGTTGTCAAGTGAATACAAAAAACTGGATATACCTCTGTACATGCAAAATGGATCTTTTAATATCCTTGACTCTTAATATTTTCAGTGTTTAGGCCAAATATTAGTGCGGCCCCTGTACCCAGGATAGCACCTTCTGGACGTTAAAACAGGCAACTGACCAATCAACATAATTATAGGGAGAGAAAGAGAGAACTTCCACCATCCATCTATATGCAAATTACCTGCGACATCTTTGATAGCATATATCCTCGTGGAACAATGAAGTGCTTGATGAATTTCCTTCGGTATTATATTTTTTTCTGTAACCTTACAAATAAGATCAATATAGTCCAGAGCATAACCACAATGCCATAATATAATAAGTCTGTCAATATATCAGGAAGTGTGAATAATTGTACTCTAATCAGTTTATATAGTTTGTTAAAGGGTAACCATGACTACGCATCGAGGTACATTTAGGCTACTTTAAATGTTTAATAAGGACACCAGCTGTTACACCCCCAACTGATGATCTCTCATTCTGTCATTGATATTTAAGCCAGCAGTTTATATTATAAATGCAAACAGAAAGCTTGTGTTATGTAACATAAATAATGAAATGTGTGAAATCATGAGTCAATTACAAATTTTGATTTCGTGTAAAAATGAATTATTGAAATGTGTTAAAGTTGTCCCTTTGGAAAGTATTAGAGTGTGTTATTGCATTAGTTTCTGTCGTCTGCCAGATAAGGTGTGAATTATGGAATAGTTCTTGTCATTAAACGGGTAAATGTTGGTCCCTCACAACTTTGGAAGACATCTTCTAATCATCTTGAACAAAGTATAGACTTTTCCTTGGCTTTTAATTGACCATAATATGGCAAATACCTACCTGTCATGGCGATTGTTGGTACTAATGTTGTTGACTCCCGTGATGTTTCCGGAACCTGTATACTTTCCGTGGTAATTGGAACTATTTCTGAAGAAAATAGGTACTGTTTTAATGACTGGACGACCTTTGTATTTGATTACGTAATAAATACTTTGATTGATATCTTAATTTTGTCAGTACAGCAACTTCTAATAAAAGGTTTCACTTAATTATTCACACTATCCTAGAGTATTTCACTAAGTTTACAGATATACAAAAGTTTAAGATTTTATTACGTACCATACACAGAGGATTTGTGTCTATCACTGTACATTCATATTAGGCCATTAAGTGAAACGTATGCATATTGGTGACAAGGGTCAAGTGCCTAGTGCACTGATTAATGTAATAGATGAATGAACATCGAACACCAACGGGTAAACAAATTCTCATCATTTCCACTGCGCTTCCATCGACTAAGATGTAGGAAAAACAGTATTCAGCGGTCTGCCATGCTTCTGGCAGCTTGCACCGTTATATAATGTAGACAACCAGAAATTACATGAACCGTAGCATCAATATCAACAAATTACATAATAGAAATGCTTTTCTGAGCTAAGGCACAAACTGTAGAAAACATCTGCTTTCGCTTCTGACAATCATGCTTCTACTATTCAGAAAAATATCCGTAGTATCAGCTAAAAACCTCTCCGGGATCTCTGAGTTCACTTTTGGTCAAACTATGTTCCCACTAATCCAGAAAAAGCATTTAAGTAAACATTCTTTATTTGACATTGTAATGCTTTCATGCCAGACATATAATAATCGTCTTTGGTTAAATAAAGATCATCATATTTGTAAAAGCTGCATCTTCCTAAAGGGAAATCATAAAAGCATACCTTCCATCACTGTTATTTCAAAACTGCACATTGCAGTATTTCCAGCTGTGTCTGTGAATGTATATACAACTGTTGTAGTCCCAACAGAGAAACTGGACCCTGGGCTGTGAGTCTTATTTAGCATAGGTGCACCAGAGTCATCGATGGCGTTCGGTTCCACCCAAGCTTACAATAGTCGTTATTTTTCCAGGTGGAGCCGTTACACTAATATCACTTGGACAACCAGAAATTACAGGGTTCGTTATATCAGCTAAGAAAAAAAAGAATGCTTCATAGAATCTCTCATAAATTGACTGAGCCTCATGCGTCCACTTTTGTCAAACTATGACCTAAATAAAAGGTCCAAAATTACAGGATTCGTATAATATTGTAGCAATAGCTGAATTGTTGGAACATCCTGCCCTCGCATATGTCAAAACTATGCTCCTACTAATTCACATTAATGGGATTAAAATTGAATATATGTTTAAATTCATTTCACAATACAATTACTTCGCTAACAGACCTACCAAAATTCATCTTTAGGTTCATATTAGTAAAAGCAGCATTAAAAAAAAATACCAAAATCATTATTGCGTGGCTAACCTCCAACTGTTACTGTGATTACAAATCTGCACACTGCTGTATTTTGAGATGCATCTGCAAATATGTAAGTAACGTTTGTACTTCCAACAGTGAAAATGACACCTGGGTTACTCGTTTTTGATTGCAGCATAGCTGTTCCAGAGTCGTCGGTGGCGGTCGGTTCGATCCAAGTTACAGTAGCCGTTGTTTTTCCAGGTGTTGCTGTTACATTGATATCAATTGGGCAATCCAAAATTACAGGATTCGTAGTATCAACTAAAAAAACAATCATTAAAAATTAATGGTACGTCTGAGCTTGCAAATAAACAGAAAGAAAATCCTACTTTTACTTTTGTCACTCGATCGAATTCAGAATAATGTAAAAAGGTGACCTTCATATACCGTATCATCCTATTTGACGATATACTAAGATATCAGACCTCTTAGATTAAGTTTATGTTTATTCTTGCAAAACTTGCATACAAATCATCAAAGCATGAATAAACTTCAAGGAATCATGATAAACAAACTTTAAAAAGTGCATTGAATTTCAAAATTGGTAAGTGCCATCGGTTTTGAAACTACATACATATCTGCACATGCTAAAATGTTGAACATTTGATAATGGGAAACGGTAGGCTACAAAACACAACAATTTTCTTCTTCAGTATTTAGTATGAGAAGGAAAGGGAGTGGTTTTATTGCTTACCTCCCATCATCTGAACCGTAGAACATTTAAGTAAACATTCCAAATTCCTTGATTTAGGGTTAAGGTTCAGGATTAGTACAGGTATTTGATGTGATAGTTTTGGCAATAATCTCGATTTGGAATATTGACAGCTTAAAACAAAATTTTCACAGGGATGGCAGTAGTGTGACTAGTTTAGCAGTATCAAAGAAAAATACCGTACTGTTATAACTGTTCTGCAAATGCTGGCACACATACGAAATGAGTACATATAATATCTATTCAATCAGCAGGAACAGGATACCCATTCCATGTGTACTCAGGAAGTATGCCGATATTAAAGTCTCTTAACAGTCTCTAATTTCAAAATGGATTTAGTATGCCAATTTGCTTTTAATAAAACATTTTAATAAACTTTGCAAGTTATAAAAGTTGTTAAAAACGCAAATATTAGCTCGGCATATGTTCTTTTCGAATTCAACGAATCAGCAGATTCAATCAATAATCGTTTATACTAAGAATCGACACGAAATACTTTGTAAGTTCTCTTTCTCTAAAAGCAAAACTGGACTGTTGCAGTAAAACAAACCAAACGAACAACTAGAAGATGCAAAATGTTCATCTACAGGAGTTGTTCATGCATCTTCTTGCATGACACAATTCAATAAAAGTATGCAGATAGTATTTGGTTAGGGATTCTTCCATTTGTAACCTTTAATATCATTTCATGGAAGTCCCAACAAATGGCACCAAATCCGAGGGAAAAGTCCAGTTGAGACCAGTTGGGATTCCCAATTGGGATGAGCTGGTACCTTCTTGGATTGAATATTCCCAACTGGGATGAACTGGTCCCAACTGGGATTGAACACATTCCCAACTTGGACCAGTTCATCCAAGTTGGGACTTCCCGGATGGGACCAGTTGGTAAAATCCCAACACAGAGGAAAATTCCAGTTGATACCATTTGGGATTCCCAAATGATATGAACTGGCTCCACCTTGGATTGAATATTCCCAACTGGGACGAAGTAATCTCAGCTTGGATTGAACAAACTTCCAACTGGGGTGAACTGGTCCCACCTTGGATTAAACATATTCCCAACTTGGAACAGTTTATCCAAGTTGGGATTTTCAGAAAATCCGGTCGGAACATTTCCCAGTCGGGATCAGTTGGGAAAATCCCATCTGGAATTTTCTCCTGGGATATCATACAATCAAATAAAGATAACAATTTAATCAAACAGCCTACATTAAACATGAATGTAGACTTGACTACCTTTATGCTGTAACATAGAGAATATCATAGCAGAGGACACTTGAACAACATAATCTCAAGACCTCAAGGGTACATAACGG
This sequence comes from Chiridota heheva, assembly GCA_020152595.1. Taxonomy (NCBI): domain Eukaryota; kingdom Metazoa; phylum Echinodermata; class Holothuroidea; order Apodida; family Chiridotidae; genus Chiridota; species Chiridota heheva. Next base: position 2,522 of record JAIGNY010004555.1, on the reverse strand, counting down.
ACCGTCATAAAAAAAAAAAAGTTGTGGCTTTATGGAAACGTGACCTCATGATTATTTCCCAGAATAAAAATTAACAAGTTTTAATTGATTTAAACTTACTAGGAATTTCACAATCAAGTCCCATGTAGCCTTGCATACAAGTGCATTCGTATGTCACCTGGCCATTAGGTACAAAACATAATCCACCATTCAAACACGGGGACGAAAGACATGGGTCAATAATCACAGGATCCTCGCATGTTAAACCAGAAAACTTTGGGTGCATTGACAGGTGAACAATAGCCCGTTGTTAGTGCATATACCTCCATTTTTACATGGCTGAGAAGCTATGGAAAAATTGATATGGAATTAATCATATTTGATTTTTTAATTGAAATTGTGCGGTGAACCAAAGCCTACGAATAGTAAAAGAACGTGTTAAGATATAACAGAAGTAAATTTATATCATGTCACATTCTTTTCAAATATCGTAGTCAATAGAACAGATTGGGTATACAAATGGGGCAATTCTGGCGATCAAGAAATCCCCTCCTCCCAAAAGGATTCTCTGCTAAAAAATGGCCAAAGAAAAAGGAATTGAAAAATGTAAAGACCGTGCTCATCTAGCTCCGTTCTTCCGGCGCCACTGATCCACCCTATCCACGGGGTGCGTAAAATCTTTGCGTAAGAATATTTTATTATGATGATTATGCAGTCTAACAATCGACAAATACCAGTTTTAACGTTATTATGTGTTACATTGTTATCGCAATAGATGTCTTAAAAGTAGAACTTACCACAACTGGAATAGCACCCGTATGTGTTTCCTTCTGAAACATCGTAACAAAATTCCCCGATTGGACAAGGATTCGAACACAAGGATCTGAAAAATTCAAAATTTGCGTTTTTATATTTTTTGTCAGTGGAAATGTGTTCACGTTCATTTTTTCCCAAAAGACAAATAAAAATAAGAATAAAACACACACACACACACACACACACACATATATATATATATATATATATATATATATATATATATATATATATATATATATATATATATATATATATATATATATATATATATATATATATATACATATATATATATATATATATATATATATATATATACATATATGAATAAATATATATATATATATATATATATATATATATATATATATATATATATATATATATATATATATATGTATATATATATTATATATTTATATATATATATATATATATATATATATATATATATATATATATATAGATAAATATACATACATACATACATACATATATACATACATATATACATACATACATACATACATACATACATACATACATACATATGTATACATACATACATACAAACATACATAAATACATACATACACACACATATATATAAATGTATATATATAATATATATATATATATATCATATTCTTGTTAATATAAAGGAAAAGATTTGCATTCCATTCTGGGTAAATGTGAGAAAACGGCGGAAAACGCCCACCTTTCCCCAACCCTCATGGAAATTCCACACGTTTTCATACATTCTGACAGCATGGACAAACTGACTAAGAGAAAACAAAGGGGTAAATGACAGTTATTGTTTCAGAACCATGTCAAATTGTTATGAAGTTTTGATTACTACATTTTAAATTATTAACCAGTTAACATGAATTAAATCTTATTTAGTAGATTTTTAAATGCTCTAATAATTGAGGAAATGTGTTGAAGCATCCTTCTAATCGGCTGCCTACAACAATCATTTTCGAACAAATTTGTTATTATATCCTGAAGGAAAAACCAAAGTAGTTTTATTTACACTCATTTGCTCAGTTGGTTCTCTGTTATAGAATATGAGCATTATTAGACTGTTGACAATATAAGCCGCATGCAATCGTACCGAGTTGTAATACTTCCAAGTTCAACTGTTTAATGAAAACATTGCGCCAATGTCCCATTTCTATTAATTTTCCAATGATATGAGAATTGATAAGATTTGTTTCGTGTGGGTTGAAAGTCAAAAACAAGCTCATCAATACTTGTTATATCATAATTATCTGAAATGAGTCGGAACTTTCTTTCCATTAAAGGTAATAACGAAGTCAAGTGATCCAGCATTTATCCCAATTTCATACCGTTTACTTGAGGGAATTTTACAAACAATACAGGTCTTTATAAACTGTGTACTGGAAGATATTTTCCAGTAGCTTGCAGATTGCTCTTTCATAGTTTCCCTTTTCATTGTACAGTATTTATACACAACTGTTTTTACAAATTTTGGAATTCTTTACACTTTACATAAATCTAAAAATCAAATAAGATTTAAAAGAAGACCTCCAAGAACTGTTTTCGAAATATCTCTGTGAGTCCCCATTTTGGCTATACGGCGTGATTTTTCCAATTCCCTGCAAAAGCATATAGCGTAAGTAATTTACCTGGAATATTCTACAATTTACTCCTGAATAGCCTTGCTGACATTGGGCAGAATACGCTTCGCTGTTAGGAACTTA